>QPMI01000360.1:0-28381 GCA_004431415.1 Cyanophora paradoxa | reverse complement strand
GGGACTGCCGGCGCGGCCAACGCGGCGCCGGCAGCGGTGCCCTCCGGCGCCCTCGACGGGCTCGCCGCGCTGCGCCAGCGGCAACCCGATCTAAAGGCCCGCCCCGCCCCGCCCCGCCCCGCCCCGTCCCGCCCTTCATCTTTCGGCCGACCCGACCCGGCCCGGCCCGGCCCGACCGGACCCCGCGCGCAGATCGTCGTGGGCTGGGACGAGCTGGACTTCATCAAGGGGATCCCCCACAAGGCGCGCCCGACGGGCCCCTGGCCGGCCCCTCGCCCCTTTGCTGAGGGCCGGGGCGCAGCTGCTGGCGTTCGAGGCGATGCTGCTGCGGGACGCCGGCAAGTGGCGCGGCCGCGTCCTCCTCGTACAGGCGAGCCGGCCCGAGCCGGCGCGAGGGGCGACGGCGTGGGCGTAGGGGGCCCGCGAGGGCGCGCCCCCTGGGGCCCTAGGCCTTCGCTCGGCCGCTCCTGATCGCGGCCGCGCGCGATGGGCGCAGGTGACGGAGCCGTCGGGGTCGGAGGGCGGGGGCGTGGCGGTCGGCTACGCGCGCCTCCGCCGCCAGATCACCGAGATGGCGCGTCCGCGCCGCAATTAGCAGCGGAGACGCAGCCCTCATAGGCCTCTAAGATCCAGATTCAAGGTCCCTCCTCTAGATGGCGCGCCCGCCGTCGGCACAGCGATCGCGCGCCCTCGCCTCTGGATCCAGAGGCCTAGCAGGGCTGCGTCTCCCTGCCAATCAATAAGCTTGAAGAATCCGATGCGCCAAACGCGCGCGCCTCCAGCTCGACTCGATCTCTCTCCGCATATCATATCTCTCCTCATGCTCGCCCCCGCCCCGAAGAATCCGATGCGCTAGACGCTCACATCAACCGCTGCATGCGCAGGTGGGGCGCATCAACGGGGCCTGCGCCACGCCCGAGTTCAGCCCCATCCTGTACATCGAGCGGGTAGGCCCGTACCCCCTCGCCTTCGGGCCCCCGCCCCGCGCATTTCATGTCCGTCCGCGCGCTCGAGACTCACTCGCTGGCTCCCCGGCCAGACCCTCTCGGGGAACGAGCAGGTCAGAGCTCGCAACGTGTTCCCAGCCCCTCCCAGCCCCCCACCACCCCCCCTTTCCCCCCCCTTCCCCCCCCTTCCCCCCCCCCCCCACTCCCCCGCACCCGCCCCGCCCTCCGCCGCTGCGCCCTCAGGCGTACCCCGCAGGCCTCGCTTTTCGAGCACGCGGACGTGTTTCTGACTACCCCCCTCCGCGACGGTGCGGGGGCCGGCGCCGGCCCGGGGCCCTGCGGGCCACGGAACGTACGAAACGCGAGCGCGAACGGCGCCGCCCCGCGCGCGCGCAGGCATGAACCTTTCGCCGCACGCGTTCATCCTGGCCGCCTGTGCCCGTGCGCGTACACACGTGCACGCCCCCGGGCGACCCCGGACCCGCCCGAACCCTCGGACGGCAGGGCGCCCCCCCGGCTCGGCGCCGCCGGCGCTGGTGATCTCCGAGTTCGCGGGGGCGGCTAAGTCCCTCGCCGACGCCCTCCGCGTCAACCCTTGGGACGCCGAGGGGGTCCGCCCGGCCCCCGGGCCCCCCTCAAGCTTCTACTCGAAACCCCCGCGGCCGTACATGAGCGGGGGCCCTCGTCGCCCCGCAGACGGCGTGGGCGCTGGCGGCGGCCCTCGAGATGCCCGACGCCGAGCGCGCCCGCCGCGCCGTCCGCCCCGCCCCGCCCCGCCCCGCCCCGCTTCCCTCCGCTCGTTTGACGGGGAGTGCGCGCGCAGGCGGCGATTCGAGCGCACATCCTGGCGCACACGGCCGACCGCTGGGCCCGCTCCCAGATCGACGCCATCCTCGCCCCGTGCGCCCCGGCCCGCCCCGCCGGCCCGCCCCGCGCCCTTCGCTTCAGCGGCGCTGACGTCGGGCCGGGCCGGGGCCCAAAACGCAGCGCGCCGGCGGATGGGCCGGCCTCTCAGGCGCACGCGCGGCTCGCCGGCGCCGGCGGCGGCGCCTCGGGCGGCGCTCTGGCGTACGCCCAGGACCTCTCCAGCATCCTCACGGCCTTCGCGTCGGCGTCGCCGGGGGCGGCGGCGTCGGCGGGGCGGGGCCGCTGGGCGCGCCCCGGCGGCCGTGCTCCTGCTCCAGTACGACGGGGCCCTCGTTGACCCGCAGGTGCGCGCGCCCGCCCGCCCGCCCGCCCACGCGCCCTCAAGCTCTGCCCACGGCGGCCCCTCGCCCGCAGGACGTGGAGGAGCTGGCGGCGCCGGACGCCGAGCTGCGCGCCCTGCTCTCCCTCCTCTCAGCCCGCGGCCTCGCCATCCTCGTCTGCAGGCTCGCCCGCCTGCCCGCCCCTCGCCTTCGCGCCTGACGCCGGCGCAGCAGCGAGAGGCCGGCTCGGCTGCTCGAGGCGTGGCTCGGCGAGACGGGCGCCGCCCTCGTCGCCGAGCACGGCTCCCGCGCGAAGGCCCGACCGCCCCGCCTTGCCCCCGCCCGCCCGCCCTTTGATTTTACCGCGGCAGGCCCTGGGGCCCGGGGCGGCGTGGCGCGAGCTGGGCCCCCCTGCGAGCGCCTCGCGGCAGGCGTGGATGGGACCCGCCGCGGCCATCCTGCAGGTCCGACCGCCAGTAACCCCGGCCCCCTGAGCCCGGTGGCCGGCCCCGACGGCCGCCCCCGCAGACGTACGCGGAGCGTACCCCCGGCTCGACCCTCGAGGCACGCCCCGCAGTGTTCCCCCGCCCCGCTCCAGACTTAGATTGGGAGGGGGGTACAGGTACAGGACGCGGCCCTCGTCTGGCGGTACGGGTGCGCTTGCGCCCTCCCCGGACCTGCCCCCCGCCCCTCTCCAGAGGCCCCTGCCGACGCGGGGCGTCTGCAGCGCTGCGGACCCGGATTTTGGGGCGTGGCAGGTCCGCCTTATTTAAGTTAGGCTTAAGGTCCCGTTGCCGACGCTGCGGGCGTCCGGGGCCGGGCGCGCGGGGCCAGGCGGCGGAGGCGGCCGACGTGCTGGGTGCGACCCTCGCGAACGCCCACGCCGACGTCGTGCGCCGTACCCCCGCCCGCCCCCGCCCCAGCCCCCGCCCCTGGGTGACGGCCCGGCCTCAGGTGCGGTCGGAGCGGGCGGCGGTGACGGTGAAGGCGCGGGGGGCGTCCGAGGCGGCCGCCGTCCGCGCCCTCCTCGCAGACCTCCTCGCCGATCGCGATCGCGACGCCGCCCGCGTGCGCGCCGCGAGCGGGCGGGCGGGCGCGGCGCGCAGCTTCGATTCGCATTCGTCGCTCAGCGAATTGGCGGTTCGCGCAGGTGGCGGCGGTGCTGAGCGTCGGGGGCGGCGCCGAGTGGGCGGAGGTGGAGGCGGCGGCCGCCGAGTGGGCCGCCGCCGCCGGCGTACCCCACTTCCCCTGCCAGGTCGAGAACGCCCCGCCTTCTAGTTCTCGCCCCACCGCCTCCGCCGCGCCCCGCTCTGCGCCGATGTTGCATTGCATTGCTGCAGGTGGGGCCCCCGCGGCGGGCGGCTCCGGGCTCGTCGGCGGGAGCCTGCCGCCTGCGCGACGCGGGGACAGTGCGCGGCCTCCTCGCCCGCCTCACCGGCGCTTGACTCGGCGATCCTGAGCCGCCCTGTAAATTGAATATAACTAATACCTGTACCGGCCGCGGAAGATGGCTTCTGAATATAGCAATAGCCGCTGAGTGCCTCTGCAGCTGGCCACCCCGCCGGACCCGGATCCGGAGGCTCTGGCGCGCGCGGGGGTTGCCAAGTTGTCTGGCGCCGGCTGGCGCTAGAACGAACGGCATCGCATTTGGAAACACAAGTACAAGTTCAGGGAGATATGCGCGCATATCGATATCGTACTAACTGGAAGAGAAAACACTCTGGGTCTTCATATACATCGTGATGAAAATTTACTTTGAAGCTGTACGCTGGACTCGCAGCGAATCGAGGGTTCGGACGCACAGCGCCTAAGAATAATTATAAAACCTGCTAAAGATAATAGTACTGAGAACTAAGACTGGTGACTGAAGCCTTGAAGTACATTCAAATATGATGCGCGATCGGGTCGCGTTAATCATGACCTAAGAAGATCAGGCCTGGGTCGGCACAGCATCCGAAAACTGCGGTAGTCTACACCGAGGACCGTCGGACAGATCTAGCTATAGAACATGTACATTCGGAATTCGAGGCCCAATTGCAAGGGGTACCGCTGCCAGTCGGCGCGAGGTATCTCGAGGATCAGATCAGATCAGACTGATCAGAGCTTTACGACGGTCGACCCCTGACCTGGACGCGGCGGCGTAAGCGGCACGGGGGTACCAGTGCACCCAAGGCCGGGAGGGGTACCGTTGGCCATGGCGGCCTGGAGGGCCGAGGACTTGGGACCGTGCACGGACTCCTCCCGGGAGTCCGTGACGTAGGCGCCCTGCCCGTACATCCCCTTCTCGAGCGCCTCCATGTGCTGCTCGCTGTACCCCCCGTGCTTGCTGAAGTCCATGCCCTCCTGCTCCTGCCACGCCGGCACGCGGATCCCGATCTGTCGAACCGCACGAGCGCGCTAAGAGGAGGAGAAGAGCGCGGCGCGGGGCGGGGCGGGGGCGGGGTACGCACGGTCATCTTCAGGACGGAGAAGATGGCGAAGCTGTGCCCGAACGCCCACGCCGCGATCACCACTGCGCCAGAGAGAACGCGTCAGAGAGGGCGCGTCGGATCGAAGGGGACGGCCGCGGCCCCGGGGCCGCCCCTCTGGATCTAATTTTGGACTCCGGGTTCGAATCTCACCGAGGCCCAGGAACTGGAGGCCGATCATGCTCGAGCCGCCGTAGATGACGCCGTGCTTGGGCCTGCGCAAGGCCCGAGGCGGGGGCGGAGTCGGGGGAGAGTTCGCGAGGGGGGGGTCAACTTTAGCGGGTCCGGCGGGCGCGCGCACGCGTAGTCGATGCCGTAGACGTCCTGGATGTGGGAGCCCTTGGCTGCGGGGCGGGGCGGGGCGTCGGCATCAGCGGGTTCGAGGCGGGAAGAGCTTGGAGGGGGGTACCGAAGAAGGCGACGGAGATGAGAGCCCACATACCGCCCCCGCCGTGCACCGCGAAGGCGTCGAGCGGGTCGTCGATCTTGAGCTTGAGCGCCAGGTTGGAGGCGCCGTAGTAGAACCAGGCGGCGACGGCGCCGGTGATGACGGCCGCCCAGGGCTCCATGAGCGCGCAGCCCGAGGTGCTCGCCACGAGGCCGGCCAGAAGGCAGTTGTTCATGAGGCCGCCGTCGTAGATCTGCCCCAGGCGTGAGGCCCGTCCGTGGCGGCGGCGGCGCCGGCAGCTCTGAGCGTCCTGGGAGAGGGCTCGCACCTTGAGGAATACCTTCGAGATGACGAGGCCCATCATGGCCCCCGCGGCCGCTGACGCGACGGTGAGCGACGCACGAGGCGGGAGGGCGGGGCGGGGCGGGGCGGGGGTACCGGAGAGGGTGGTGTTGATGGCGACGCGGCCGGCGGTGACGGTCGCGCGGTCCCCGAGGTGCACCTGAGGCGAGCGGAAGTGAGAAGCGCATCTTGATGCATACGAAGCGAACGAGGTCGCAGTCACCGCCAGCGTGCTGCCGCAGTTGAAGCCGTAGAAGCCAAACCAGATAATCAGCGTACCCGCCGTCGCCCACATGTACGAGTACTGCCGGCCAGGGGCCGGTTGGGCGAGCGAGCGCCGCGCGGGGTACTCGGAGCTGAGCCTGGGGCGGGGGCGGACGGACCTGCGGCATCGGGAGGGGCTTGCCGGTCCTCGAGTCGAAGCGGCCGACGCGGGGCCCGAGGACGTACGCCGCCGCCTGCCGCGCCGCGGGGGCGAGCGAGTCAGGCGCAGCGAGGCATGCGGCCCGGGCCGGGGCCGCGCACGATCGCCGCGAAGCCTCCGACCATGTGCACGATGCCGCCGCCTGCACGAGGGCGTGGTCAGACCGCGCCGCCGAGGGGCGAGAGGAGGTGCGGGGAGGGGCGCCAGTTGGGGGGGGGGGGGGGGGGGGGTAGTCCCAGCGGGTTTGAAATTCGAATACTTGAATGCGAGCGCACCGGCGAAGTCGAAGAGGCCGGAGCCGCCGAGCGGGTCGAAGCGGGTGGAGCCGTCGGGCTGCACGGTGGCGCGGAAGGCCGAGAGCCATCCCGAGTCGGACCAGCCCCAGTGCGCGATGACGGGGTAGATCCAGCCCGAGCAGAGGAACGTGAAGATCTAATCGCGATTTGATCGGTCGGTCGGGCCGCCCAGCCGGAGCCGCAGCGAGTCCTCGGGCTCGCGCGGGGGCGGGCGCACCAGGTAGGCCTCAAACTTGATGCGCTCGGCGACGGCCCCGCTCACGATGGTGGCCGCCGTTGCGCTGCGCCGGGGCGCGCTCGCTCGTCAGGGCCGCGGGTTGATGAAGGCGAGGCGCGCGCCCGGCCGCCCGCTCGGGCGGGCCGGCGGCTCGCGCACCTGAAAGCCCACTGGAAGAACCAGAACGCGTGCCGGTCGCCGCCGCCTGCGCGCACGTGCGGCACTAGCTCAGCAGCCGAACGCGCCAGACGGCGGGAGCGCGGCGGCGCGGCGGACCGTAGTACGTCCCGGGCACGTTCGAGAGGACGTAGTCCTTGGTGCCAAGGAAGCCGTTGCCGTTCACCCCGTCCCCGTACGCGATGCCGAAGCCGACCTGAGCAGCTGTGCCTCAGCGGGCGCGGGCGGGCGGCGAGACCCGGGCCGGGGCGCCGGGCGGAAGCGGGGCGGACCAGCCACCAGGCGATGGCTCCGAAGCAGGCGTCTGGCAGGAGAAGCTGTTAGCGCATGCACAAAAACACTTGATCGCTCAACCGACGAAGCTGCAAGTGACCCACCGATCACGTTCTTCATCAGGACGTTCTTCAACTGCGGTTCCCTCTCTGTGAGGGGAAGGCGCGAAGCGGCTCGCGGGGTGGGCAGGGGGACAGTTCGCGCGCACGTTCTTGGCGCGAACGCAGCCGGCGGTGAGGGCGGCGAAGCCAAGCTGAAGGAAGAAGACGAGGAAGCCGTTCTGCGCAGGAGAAAGTGGAATTTGAGGAACCCGCGGGCTCAAGTTCACGGCAAGATACAGGAAGGCACCGTGAGCATCCATGCGTGGTTGTCCTCGGCGACGGCGCGGGTCAACGAGCCATTGGCGAGCGCGGACACGCCGTCGAGCTGCGCCTGGATGCCCGCGAGCTGCAGGCTCAGCCGGCACGCTGCGCGCGGCGCTTCAGATCGACAGCGAGAGCGACTACAGAGAAATCCGCACCCTGCTGATTGATCTCCAGGGTGTCGACGCCGTGAGCGGCGATCCAGTCGACGGGAGATACGTCGACTTGGGCAAGTTCAGTGACGCCCGGCTGAAGAACAAGGCGATATATATATAAGAATTGGGCAGTCGGCGCGGTTGCGCACCGCGCGCGCGCGGCGCGAGGCGAGGCGCCACGTGCTCACGCACCGGGCAAGGTCCGACGACGCCTGCCATTCGCTACGTGTATGCCTTGACTTCCTACGTTCACGGGTTAGTCTGGCTAAGGCGCAACAGCCGTATGGGCGGAGTAGCTCGGCGCACCTCCGATCAAGAAGTCCTTCGCCGAATCGCTCCGCGCTTGCGCACGCGTTCTGGCTCGTCCGACCGGCGAAGCTGCAGCTGAGCCTCGGAGACGCGCTGCTTCGATGGCGCTCCGCACTGGCGCTTCTTCGACGATGTTTCGTTGCGCACGCCTGTGCGAGACTCTGTCCGCTGCCATCGCAGGCGCCCTTGCCTTTCGGGCTCGCGCGCGCCCTTTCCCTTTTTTTCAGATTGCTCCGTACCCCGCTGATCAAATTCAAATTTGGCGTCTTTTTGGAAGGTCAACAATAATCATGCTCCAAATTGTAAACAACGGCTGTTTGGAAGGTCAAAAATCATGCCTCGGGCCTCAAAAAAATTGCCCCTCATGCATAGAGTGACGTGGTATTAGAGTCATGATCAAAATGCCGCAGTGCCATGCATACGTATGTATACATAGATGATGATTTGAGGCTGAGTCAAAGCCCGCATACTATGATACGTACTACGTATACTACGGTATACGTGTTATCATAGTATAATGTAACGTATATATATACGACTCGGCGATGCGCTATAGCATATATGCATGCGCAGATTGCAGAAGCTTAAGAGACCGTCGGACGTGCGGGGGACACGTGCCTCACGCCAGGCTCACGGTGCCTGGGAGACCACTCAGACCCCTGGCAGACCAGTACTACCAGTCACTGCTGAGTGCTAGTAGTCCAGTTACTCCAGTAGTAGTGAGAGACTTTGATACCACTATATAGCTATAAGATCACTGAGTCATCGAGGATTCTATATTGCTAAGCTCGATGATCATCCTCTGCGGCAGCTTGCAGCTGCAGGCAGGCTGAGGCAGCGCCGAACTTCGGATCCCGAACGTTCAAGTTCGGAAGCGCTGCGCGCGCGTGCGCGCGCGCGCGGCGCCGGCGCCGCGCCGCCGGCGCTAGCGCTGGGCCGGCCGCCGGGCGCTAGCGCTGGGCCGGCGCTAGCGCTACTAGTATAGCGCTAGCCATAGCGGCGTAATACTATGATAGCGCTACGCCGCTAGCGCGCGCGCTGGGCGCCGCTGGCCCGGCGCTGGGCCGGGCGCCGATCCGGCGATCGCGAGCTCGAGCGGCGCTAGCGCTAAGCGCTTGCCCCGCGCCGCCGCCGCCGCGTCCCCGGCGCGCGCGGGCGCCGCGGCCGCCGTGCGCCGGCCCGCCGCCGGCGCGGCGCCGGGGCCGCCGGGGCCGGCCGCACCGGCCCGGGCCCGGCCCGGCCGGGCTAGTTGAATCATTCACATTGCCAATTGCAAGTTGTTACGGCGTCCTTTGACTTGCAATTGATTGCAATTGTGGATGGATACCCGAAAATTCGGCACATGGTGCATGGGCGCGAAGGGCCGCATCAATGCTGGCATCGATCATACGATCGCGGGTTGCAGCAGCAGCAGCAGCAGCAGCAGCAGCGCACGCGCGGGTGGCGTACGTGTACAGCGCAGCATTCGCCGAGCAGCAAGGCTAGCTACAGCTAGGCGCGGCAGGAGCGCGCCGGCGCCGGCGGCGAATCGACGGCGGGTCGCCCGCTCGCGCAATTGCAAGCGTTCTTGTACTGGTGCCCGTGCTAGTGTATACGGAAGCGAGCCTTCATGGAGCGGCTAAGCCACCTCGAGATCAGCTTGAAGGAGCTCGGCAGCGAGCCAAAGTTCTCGCCCGTCCCCACGACAGACGCAGATGCTTCGACGCACCCGCTCTATCCCGGGGCGCACGTCGTCGATGTCGGGGCTTCCGTGGCTCCGCCGCACGCCGATGCGCACCAGGTCGAGCGCGAGATCGCCGAGCACCACGACCACCTCAGTATGGTGCGCACGCGCCGCGAACGCCGTCGCGACTTTTAGTCATAACGGGCCGAGGAGAGCGCTGGCTGCGCATGCGCGCCGGCGCCTAGCGCTGTACATTTGCAATTGCCCTATTCGCATACCAGCCTCGTGCAGCCCGTGATCGCTGTCTCGGCTCGTCGAATTTGATCGCGCCCGCCAGGTACCGGTGTTCCAGGAGGGGAAGGTCACCGTCGGGGAGGCGCGAGAGCAGCGGAAGATGTCCTTTGGTTCGCGCTTCTGCGCCTGCGCCCCCCCCCCCCCCCCCCTCCCCCTCCCCCGGCGCAAACGTAGAGCTTGGCCATGGCGCCCGCGGCCGATCTACATAGTTAGCCTGCAGCGGTGCCTGCTGCGGTACCGGTGCCGGCCGCGGCGCCCGCTCCGGAGGGACGTCGACTGACTGTGCACGTGCCTCGCCCCGGCCCTCTGTGCGCAGACCAGCCGAAGAAGATCGAGAATGCGGAGAAGAAGGTGCCGAAGCAGTTCAAACACGAGGTACGTATACAGCGCGCGCCGCGGTCCTCCCCGCTCTGGATCTGTAGCTAAGCTTGAGCCCCTCTCACTGTACCCCTCGCTCCTCGCAGGTCGAAATGGTTCGCGCGCGCGCGAGCCGGCGCTGCCGACCGTCCCCTCCCCCGATCGCGAGCTTGTGCACGAGCTCCCCCGGCCCGTCCAGGCCTGACCGGCACCGTGCGGACAGGATGACCACCAGGTCCCCGTGGACGAGCTCGCGGCGCGCCTAAAGTCCTCCGTCGCCGCCGGCCTCACCTCTGCGGTGCGGCGCCCCGGCCCCGGCCGCGCTCGAGCTCGCCCCGACCCAGGCCTGACCACGAGCGGGGTTCGCGACCGCGACCGCGCTCGGGGGTCGGCAGATCGCCCAGCAGAAGCTGCAGGAATTCGGGCCGAACGCCCTCACGCCCCCGAAGACCACGCCCGAGTGGGTCAAGGTGCGCCGACTCTCTAGATATGAGGCTCCGCGCCGTTAAGTTTAATTCACAACGTTTTTAATTTCGTGAAAAGGCTCCGCGCCGTTCAATTGATTCATATATCGCGCTCAGATCATGAAAGCTTACTTCGAGGGCTTCTTCATCATGCTGTGAGCCCGCTTTGATTCTGAAATATTCATGATCAATTTTAAAGCATTTGTTCTCATGATCACCTGCGTCTTTCCCAGCTGGATCGCCGTTATCCTGTGCTTCCTTGCTTACGGCCTCGACCGCCGCGACAACGGCGACGCGGTGCGCATGCGCCGCCCTTCCCATCGAGCTCTGAACCTGATCTGATCTGATCTGATCTGATCTGATCTGAACCTGAGCAGGCCGACCTGAGCAACCTCTACCTGGCCGGCGCGCTGCTCATCACCATCATAGCGACGGGCACGTACGGCTACCTCCAGGCGAGCCCCCCCCCCCCCCCCCCCGGCCCGCCAGTGCTTGTGCGGCCCCTTCTAAGCACTTCTTCTTCCTCTGTGCGCAGGACAGGAGCTCCAGCAAGCTGATGGAGGGCTTCCAGAGCGTGCGGCCCTCCCTCCCCGCCTCAGCTTCGGGCTCCTGTCGCTGACAGACAGCCCGCCCTCTCTCCCGTCGCCAGCTGCTGCCCTCGCTGGCGACGGTGACCCGCGACGGGAAGAAGTGCGAGATCAACGCGCGCGACCTCGTGCCCGGCGACGTCGTCCACGTGGTCCGCCCTCGCCCTCGCCCTTGGCCGCCGGGCCCGCTTAAGCTTGCTATAAAAGTTCGAACTCTACTCGCCCTCAGGTCGGCGGCAACAAGATCCCCGCCGACATTCGAGTCGTCGAGTGCAGCAATTTCAAGGTGAACTGGATCCTCCTTTCGATTTCAATTTTCGAGTGCTCGATTTCGTTCCTCCCTCCCTTGATCGCTGAGGGCGTATTCTGCCTTTCAGGTCGACAACAGCAGCCTGACGGGCGAGTCGGAGCCCCAGTCGCGCTCCGCGGAGTGCAGTGCGCCCCTTACACCCCTTCCGCTCGAGAACTCGAACTACAGATTTTTCCCTCGCAAGCGCACGCTGAGCCGATCGCGCCCGCGCCCGCGCCGGTGCCCGCAGCGGACAACAACCCGTTCGAGACCAAGAACCTCGCAGTGCGCCTGACCAGGGGCATCCCCTCCCCTCCCCGGCCCGCCCTGCGCTCCGCATCCGACTCACCCGTCCGACTTTCGGCACAGTTCTTCGGGACGCTGGCGGTCGAGGGGTCGGCCACCGGCATCGTGGTCCGCCCCGCTTAAGTTGCTTGAATTACGCCAGCTGACGTGGCTGGCGTCTCCGCCCCAGATCATGACCGGAGACAGCTCCATGATCGGCCGCATCGCCTCCCTCGCCTCCAGTGCGGCTCATGACATGTCCAAATTTGATCGCCGCATGTTCTGCTTTCTGACGCGGATTCCTCGTCTCAGACGTGGAGGACCAGACGTCGACGCTGGACAAGGAGGTCCACCACTTCATTCGCATCATCATGATCTGCGCCGTCATCGTCGGTGCGGCGCGGCGCCCCCGGCGCCCCCGGCGCTCTGCGAACACTTCGCCTTGACCGCACGCGCGTCTTGCACGCACGCAGGGGCCGTCTTTTGCGGAATCGGTGCGCTCCGCATCCCTGCTTGCGATCGCTTTACCTCCTGGACGCCGCGGCCTTACGAGCGGTCCTGCCGGCGCCTGTCAGGGTTCACGGTCTGGAACCCGATCTACACGCTCGTGTTCGGAATCGGCATCGTCGTCGCAATGGTCCCCGAGGTGCGTTAATTGTTTAATATACCTTTAAATTTCCAGCGTCAACTTCCCACAAGCGCCTGCGCGAACTTTAGTCTGCACTGCCCGCGGCGTCGTTTGATTTCCAGTGTCGATTTCCCGTCCACGATTGCAAGCGCCTGCGCGAACTGCTATGCGCATATTGACCGCGGCGTCGTTCTCAGGGGATGGTCGCGACGGTGCTTGTCTCGCTCTCCGTGGCGGCGAAGCGCATGGCGCAGAAGAACGTCCTCATCAAGAAGCTCCAGTTCGTCGAGTGCGCAGATTCAACTTCTCTCTGTGCCAAGCCGGGGCTGCAGTTCGTTCTCTGAGCGCCGGCTCGCGCGCAGGACGCTCGGGAGCTGCAACGTCATCTGCTCCGACAAGACCGGTACCCTGACCCAGGTGCGAACGAAGTAAAAGCGAGCTGTTGCAAACAAATAGTTCGAATTCGAACGCGAATCTGCAACGCAGAATCGTATGACTGTCGTCTCGTTCTACTACGACCGGCGGCACATCTCTGCGCGCAAGGGCAGCCCCGGCGAGCCGTTCAAGCCCGAGGCAAGCCCGGAAGTTGGGATTCGGCCTTCGAATTCCGGACTTCTAACGTCCTCCGCAGGACCCGTCGTTCCAGATGACGTACAAGTGCATGGCCCTCAACAGCAAAGGTCGGCCCTCGCTCTAGGCTGTCAGTCGCAGCTTTAAATGACTTCGCGCGCGCGCGCGCGCGGGGCCGCGCGCAGCCACTTTCGTACCGGACGACATGAGCCTCCCGATCGAGGACCGCCGGTCCGTGCCCTCTGGATCGGATCCGCGGCCGCCGCACGCACGCCAAGGCGGCGGCGTTCTTATTTATTTCGCGGCGGCAGGACGCTGGGAGACGCGACGGAGACGGGCCTCATCCGCTTCTGCGAGGCGGTCGAGCCGCTCGATCCCTTCCGGTGCGCCCTGCGCCTGCCGCGGCCGCGGGCGGCCCGGCTCGAAAGACGCGACGATTCTGACGAGGCCGGGCGGGGCGGGGCCGGCAGGGCGCGTTTCACCAAGGTCTGTGAGGTCCCGTTCAACTCGAAGTACAAGTACGCGATCAGCATCACAACCGAGAGTGCGCGCGTTGCGTCTTCAGATCTGTCGGCGTTGTCTAATTTGAGCCGCGCAGAGACGGACTCGGCGGTCCAGCGTCGGGGCCGGTTCACGCTCTGGATGAAGGGGGCCCCCGAGAAGATCATCGAGCGCTGCGCGACCATCATGCAGGCGCGCCGAAGCTCCCGCCGCGCGGGGCGGTTCCGTCTTCGGCTGCAGCTGCTCGCTCACTTTGGCCGCGCGGGGCAGAACGGCGTGGCGACCCCGCTCTCGGAGGAGGTCCGCAAGCAGCTGAACGACGCCTACGAGGTGCGTCTTACGGCGCCTTGCAATTGTCTGAAAACCTGTCGACGTCGCCTCCAATGAGATCGAATTCTGGCGGTGTATATTACGCTAACCTTCCTCGCGCTCAGGAAATCGGCGGGCGCGGGGAGCGCGTCATCGGCCTCGCGTACCTCGAGTGAGCCTCCGCGCATATGCCCAGCAGCCTCTCCGCGTCTCCCTCCCTTCCCCCCCCCCCCCCCCCCCCCCTGACGGCGTCTCCTCCGCAGCCTCGACGAGATCACGTACCCGGCCTCGTACAAGTTCGACCCGTGCGTCCCGCTCCGCGGCTTCTCTCGAACTCGAGCTGACTGCGACTTGGGAGCGCAGGGAGCAGCAGAACTTTCCCAACGTGCGTTCCGAACCAAAGGTCGTCCGGCGCCGCGCCGACGCGCCCTCGGGCAGGACGGCCTGACGTTCCTGGGCTTGGCCTCGCTCATCGACCCGCCCCGCGACACGGTGCCGCACGCCATCGAGCGCTGCCACACCGCCGGCATCCGCGTCATCATGGTCACGGGCGGTGCGCCGCCGTGCACGCCGAGCTCCGATCGCGAGCCGAGCGGGGTCCCGCCTCCTCGCAATGATCCCGCGCCCCGGCGACCGCAGACCACCCGATCACGGCCCGGGCCATCGCCCGGCAGGTCGGCATCATCCGCAGCGACACGGTCGACGACATCGCCAAGCGCCGCGGGATCCCCAAGGAGCAGGTCACGGACCCCGTGCACGTGCGCCGGTCGAGATTGCCCGAATTTCAGCGGGAAATGTTGGCGCACGCACGGGTGCCGACGTGCCGGCGCAGGCCGTGGTGGTCCCGGGGTGGGAGATCAGCGCCCTGTCCGACCAGGACTGGGACCGCGTGCTCTCCTGCGACCAGATCGTCTTCGCGCGGTGCGGCGCCGGCGTCGGCGGCAGCGTCGTTGGCGCCGCTCGCGCCGCCCTCGTGCTCGCGCTCACGGCGCGCTCGCTCGCTGGCAGGACGACCCCGCAGCACAAGCTTATCATCGTCGAGGAGCTGCAGAAGCGCGGGAACATCGTGGCGATGGTGCGCCCGCCCGGCCCGCGGCCGTCGACGTCAACGTCCCGAACGGCCCGAATTTCGAACCGCGCGCGGGGCAGACGGGGGACGGCGTGAACGACAGCCCGTCGCTGAAGAAGGCGGACATCGGGGTGGCGATGGGCATCACCGGCTCCGACGTCTCCAAGGAGGCCGCCAAGGTGACTTGCAATTATAATTAGCGGCTAGACGGCCAGCTGCTTGAGAAAATGACATGACATTCAAGACTTCTACATACTTAAATATGGCCATAATTCCTAAACGAAGCCCAAAACCATTGCTTTTAAAGCCGCGATCGATCGCCTTCGCCTTCGCCTGCGCCGGGCGCTCAGGCCGCCAAGGTGCCTCGACGGCTATAGCTAGAGCTAGACGACCGGCCGCTCGAGGAAATCACACGATAATTAGGTCCTTTACATATATACTTGAAAGAAGGCCACAATAATCCCTAAAGGAAGCCCGAAACCACTGCTCTCGAGGCAGCAACGGGGACCGATCGCCCTCGCCCGCCCGCGCCGAGCGCTCAGGCGTTGATCATGACACATGCATATATCACATATGCATAAGCATGATAGTTAAGCCTTTTACACACATAGATCGCGATCGCAATCGATCGCCTTCGCCTGCGCCGGTCGAGCGCTCAGACATTGACGGGCACGGGCCCCCGCCCCCGCGCAGATGATCCTGCTGGACGACAACTTCGCGTCGATCGTGAACGGCGTCGAGGAGGGCCGCCTCGTCTTCGACAACCTCAAGAAGTCCATCGCCTACTACTTCAGGTCCGCATGCGCGAGGCGGGCGCGCGCCCGCTTAAGCCATATAAGCATATATGTAACGGCGTTTTAACGTGCATCGGCATCCTTAAGGTCCATCCTTAAGCCTTAAGCCATCCTTTAGCCATGAGGTCCTTCCTAAAGTCCGCCGGCGCCCAGCCCGCTTCGAATCGAGCCGTCGCGCCCGCCGGGGCAACCATGCAAGGAATGGCGGGCGCGCGCGCCCGAGGCGTTGTTATTATTGCAACGTTAATTGACCGGATCAAGAAGTATTATTATAACTAAGAATGCCGGGCGCGCGCGCGCGGGGCGCTGCTATGTATAAGCTGTAACGTGAATCGGCATGTTGGATGAATCTGACGGGGTCGCGGGGGCCGGGGGGCGCAGCCACATCCCGGCGGAGGTGGTCATGCTGCTCCTCTTCTTCGCCGTCCGCATCCCCGTACCCATCACCACTATCCTCATTTTCATGGTAGGAAGCTGAACTCTTTCCTCCACACCTAAGCCACCTTAGGCAGGAAGCTTAAGGAAACGAGGGATTTACATCCCTAGCGGGCGTGGCGCCGGCGGAGGCGCTAGCTAGGCGAGCTCCCGTTCTAGAAGCGGCGGCGTCCCCCGTTCTCGGTGGCGCTGTCGTCCCCGTCCCCGTCCCCATCGCCCGCCCCCGCCCCCGCCCCCGCCCCCGCCCGAGCTCAGCTCAGCTCAGCTGACGCGCCGGGCCGGGCAGGTCGACCTCATCTCTGACGTCTTCCCCGCTCTCTCCCTCGCCTACGAGGTGCGCGCGCGCGCGCGTTTAGAGTCCGGAGTCTGCCATCCCCGTCGACCCCGGCCCGCGTCGACATATATTCATAAACTGTTAAACGGGAACGAGGAAAACAGGGAAAACGTATCTAACAGCTTAAGGGATGGCGCTCAAATTTCCGATATGGCTGCTTTAAACACCCCAACTTCAAAAGCTCGTTAACCTAGCTCGTTCACCATCGACGCCGGCGCCGGCGCGAGCAGGAGCCGGAGGCGGACATTATGACGCGGCCGCCGCGCAACGCGAAGAGGGACCGCCTCGTCGGCAAGTCCCTCTTCTTCTACTCCTACGTCTTCGTGCGCCCCCCGCCGCCACCAGCCCGTTCTCCTTACTGCGCGCGCGCGCCCCCGGCCCGGCCCCCGGCTGCTGTTCAGTGTTAGCCTAGCCCGCACGTGCACGCGCTGCCTGCTGACGGGACTCGATCGGCTCTGGCGTCAGTGCGGAGGCCTGATCCTCGTGGGGACCGTCGTCTCGTACTTCACCGTCGTCCAGGTACGGCCCGGCCCGCCGCGAATGAATTTCGATGAATTTCAAGAGGCGCGCGCGCTCATGCCCCGCGCAGCTCGAGGGGCTCACCCTCAACCAGCTCCCGGGGTGCGCCGGCGCCGGCGCCGGTTTGATTTGCGAGCACGCGCGCCTAAGCTTTGCTCCGCGCGGCCGACCCGCCGCGTCACCCTAACCTGCCCGCCCGTCCGCCCGCCCGCGCCCGCAGGCTCGCTGCGAACTGGGAGAAGAAGGACGCGGACCTGACGCTGGAGCAGCGCGCCGCCTTCGTGGACAAGGCGAGCGAGCGAGCGAGCGAGCGCGCGCGCGCCGCTCTAGGTCTGAGCGTCCCGGCTGAGCGTGTGCCCGCCCGCCCGACGCAGGACGGCCTCTTCATCGACAAGGCGCGGCGCGAGCACATCGGCTCCATGTGCTGCGCCGCTGTCTTCATGGTCCGAGATCTTAATTGCATATCTATTAGAACTTCCTTGCATTTCTATGAGAACTTCCTTGCATTCCTATGTGAACTTCTTTGCATTGAACTTCCTTGCATTCCTATTAGAACTTCCTTGCATTTCTATTAGAACTTCTTTGCATTTCTATTAGAACTTCTTCGCATTTCTATTAGAACTTCGTTGCAAACGTTTTGCCACCGACACCCGTGTCCGCGCTTGCACGCGTGTACATGTCTGACGGCGTGGCGCCGCGGCAGTCAATCATGATCGGGCAGTACGGCGTCCTCGTCACCTCCAAGACCCTTAAGCGCTCGATCTTCGCCATCAGCCACTGGTGCGTGTGGCCCGTGGGCAGCCCGTCCCCAGGATCTAAGCTGTCCCTCTCGGCCCGTCCCGAAATCGCCGAAACTGGGGCTAACATTAATATTCCCGGGGGGTGGGCAGGTACAACAAGGCCCTGCTGATCTCCGTCGCCTTCGAGACGGTCATCTGGATCCTCATGCTCTACGCCCCCGGCGTCCAGGTGACTGACCGTGACATCGACGAAGAGCACGAGAGGGGGGCCCCGGCCCCGGGGAGCCGCCGCTCTGCGAGGGGACGACGGATAGATCTAGATCCCGCACGCGACTTCGATTGCAGTTGACTGCATTGCAATTGGCTGTTGCGGACGTCTCACTCGCGCGTGCGTCGCGATCGATCGACAGGACGTCTTCAAAATGCCGAAGAACCCGTCCTTCCACTTCCAGTGCGCCCCATTTTGAGCTCTTCAACTTCGAATTCGTTCCACAAGTCCCTCTCAATGTATTGTCTTATGCAATACCGCGCCAGGTACATACTGCTCTCCGTGCCCTCGACGCTCCTCATCATAGCGCTCGACGAGGGCCGCAAGTGGCACATCCGCACGCACCCCGGCGGCTTCTTCGACCGCTGGACCAGCTTCTGAGGGGGGTGGGATGCCTTCGAAATCGAATTCGAACGCGTTGCGGAATCGCGTTCGGTGTGGTGCTTTAATTTGTACATAAATCGACACACCACTCGTCGATTGCACCCAAGCTCAAGAAGAGTAATAGCACCCGTAACAACCCGAGTCCATCTTTCAAGCCAGTTTTTAGTAATATTTAATGGTATAGTTCCGGATCCTGACAGCGCTCAAAAAACAGTTAGAGCTCCCATGGCTCTTTCGAACCCTCCGGATTCGAGGCTGTCTTTCATTACACAGATCTAGATCTAGATCTTTATTAGAATCGTCCTCAGAGGCTCATGTTTGAATGCGTCTGTCTACGTGTAGATGTATGATCCTGATCATGTACTTGTAGTGCAGGCAACCACGATGTACATGTACACGCGTGCACTTAAGCTTGCACGCGGAATGAAATCGTTTGTATGAACTTGCATGCGCAGATGCCTTTGATTAGCCTAAGCATACTACTAGTCATCATGAACGTTTTTAACTGGGGCCAGGGGGCCCATGCCCGGCTCCCGATCGCGACTAACTGTTTTACAACGTTAACTGGCATGGTACGGTGAGGCACACTTGTACATGCTTATACAGGGTTTACACTTGGTTCTCTTGCGCCCGTACAGGAACCCTACATGGACAGCCTCGCCTCCTCCGCGGATCAGCAGGCGCCAGCGCGGCAGGCGGAGAGTGTGCGCTATCCCGGAGTCCATCTCGAAATGACTACGTATACCGGTAAAGCCTCTAGCTATAGCTATAGCTATAATAATTAGTGATCTCCCAAGGACGGGAGGCCGGCTCGGGGACCGGCGGGCGACTAGTCAGCTGCCGACGGTGCCGCGCGCGCCGTCGGCGGGGACGATTGGCAGGAGATCCGGGAGCGGGGCGGCCGGCTGCGGCTGCTGGCTACGGGAGTTGTCGACGCGCCCGCGGTGGAGCTCCCACTTGTTGAAGGCAGACTGCGCATGCGCGTGGCGCGCGAGTCGTCAGAGTGGCCGTGCGCGGCGCGGGACTCTAGATCTGGCAGAGAGCCCTCGAGACTCGCGATCGCGGCTCGCCTCGTCGATGCCGCCGGCGCTGGGCGCAAGGCCCGCCGGCGCGCGCTTCGCCGGCGCGTCCTCGATTGCGAGCTCGAGGCCCTGCGCGATGCGCGACGACTTCTCCTGCGGATACGGCCGCCCGAACGTCAAGTTCAAGCTTAAGTCGATCGGGCACGCCTCGGGGGGCCTCGAATTGATTCGAGGGTTCGAGGCCGGCAATAATGCCAAGTCAAGGGCAGACCTTGAGGGCGAGCTGGGCGAGGATCTCGGAGGGGCGCGGCGGCGTCCCCAGCACCCGCCGCTTCACCAGCTGCAGGACCGGACGGGCTCATCCGATCAGCGATCGCGACTCCGAACCGGATCGGATCGGCCCTATGTGAACGGGAGCGGACGCGGACCTTGTAGGCCTCGGAGAAGGCGAGGAGGAGGACGACGGAGACGGCGACGACGCCCCACTCCCACGAGAGCGGCGCCTGCCCGAACGCCTGCGCCGTCGCGATCATGCTCAGAACCAACCCGCGGCCGTGGCCGGCCCCCCGCGAGTCGACGTCGTCGATGTATGTGCGCAAGATCTAGCTGTAGACGGCGGGGGCGGGGGCGGGGCGGGCGGACGAGGTCGTTGACGACGGGGATGTAGAAGGTGGCGACGGTGATCGCCAGCGGCACCGAGACCCCGACGAAGAGCGCCCTGCAATACAGATCAGGCGGGTTGAGCTATAGATAGCTTGGAGGTGATGTGCATGTTTCCGGAGGCCGGGGCGGGGGGCGGGGGGGGGGGCGCACTTGGCGGGGCGCCAGTCCTGCTGGAGGATGGAGAAGCGCGGGTGCCGCACGCAGAACGCCACGCTCCTGCGGGGGGGGCCGCCGGGGGGACCGTGAGCGTGAGCGTCGAAGACGGGCAGGCCATCAGATCTACATCTACAGCGAAAGCCCCTAGAAAGCTTGATTGGGGTTGCAACTCTTTGTCTTCTATAGCTAGATCTCGAGCTTTGGCCTTCTAGATAAATAAATAACTTGCAAGAATAATGGCCTCATAAAGCTACAGTTGCATTATTAATCGAAGCGCGGGTGCCGCACGCAGAACGCCACGCTCCTGCGGGGGGGCCGCCGGATCCGGAGAGAGGGCGTGAGCGTCAAAGATCTAGTCTAGCTATAGACGCATCAGATCTAGATCTAGAGCTCCTGCAGCTGGAAAGCTTGATTGGGGTTGCAACTGCAACTGTTTGTCTTCTCGAGCTTTGGCTGTAATTAGCTCCTAGAAAACTTGATTGGGGTTTATATATCAATTTAGCTGTAAAAAGCTCCTAGAAAACTCGATTGGGGCTTATTAATCTAGCTGTGATTAGCCTGAAGCTTATGTAAGGGCGCACAGGAGCATGAAGACGAGGCCGGCGAAGGCGCATCCGCGGGCCCGGAAGACGTTCTCGCAGAGCGGCCCCGCGTCGTACCGGTCGCTAGCGCGCGCCGGCGAATCAGATCAGATCAGATCGGATCGGATCGGATCGGGTCCGGTCGGGTCGACCCGCGCGCGGGCCCACCAGTAGATGCCGAAGTCGCCGCCGTAGTAGCCGTAGATGACGACGATGAAGTCGATCAGGGTCAGCACGCCCATCACCTGCCCGGCGCGGCCCGGCCCGTCAAGCCATGGACGCCCCGGCCCGCAATCGGATATATAACTGTACTACAAGGTTAAGCGCGGCGCACGACGCTGTAAGCGGATATATATAATGACGCCGTACTATAAGCTTAAGCGGGGCCCGTCAGGCCGCGCCGCCCGCTCCGCAAGCGGATAATCGTGTTATGATCATGAGCTCAAGATCAAGAGGGGCGGGCGCACGACGCCGTAGGCGAGGCAGTCGACGACGAGCTCCTTCGTGAAGAGGCCCTCGATCGAGCTCTTTGGCGGCCTGTCCGGATCCCCGCGCCGCGGGTGAGCGCCCGCGATTCAAGCTGTTTAAGCTTGAGCTTATGCTGGCCATGGGGCCGGGCCCGTCTGTCGGATACATAATTTTTATAAGCCCCCGGTCCTCCAGATGCTTTGGCGCGCCGGCGCCGCGCGGTTCCATATGCATATGTATGAACAAATTAAACGGGCGCCCCAGCGCCGCGGTCGCGATCGAGCCCGGACGCACAGGAGCATGAGGTCGGGCGAGGCTTCCTCCATCCCCAGCGCGATGTCCGCCGGCGTCCCCGTCACCTGCGCGCGCGGCCCGGCCGTCGCGTCGCTTCTGGGGGGGGGGGGGGGTGGGGGGAGGGGGGGTACCATGTTGAGCCATAGGATCTGGATGGCGGTCATGGGGTAGATGAGGTGCTCCTCCCCGGCCGCGTCGTGAAGCTTTCCGAAGCAGAGCCCTGCCGGACCCGGATCCGTCTCAGAGGGGCCGCACGCAACGCCTTGGCTCTAAATTTGCTCGAACCCACACTCTTTTCCCTTGTAAATTACGAGCTCGAGGGCGGGGCGGACCGATGACGAGGGCGACGGTCTCGGCGACGTCACCGGCGAGCAGGTGCACGATGAACTTGGCGAGGTTCGCGAAGATGCGCCGCCCGTCCTGCGCCCCCGCCGCCCGTCATTTAATTCGCGCTCGTGTCTCGATCCGTGCCGGGGACCGGGCGCGCCTCGACGGCGGCGACGATGGATGCGAAGTTGTCGTCCGTCAGCACAATGTCCGCCGCCTGCGCGCGCGTCGCGGTTAGAAGCCTATATGCTATGGTATCGCAGGGCCGGCCGCGAGGTTGCACGGCATCCTATGCTGTGAAGCCTATGCTATGCTATTAATATCGCGCGGCTCGCCTCCTTTGTGACGTCGGAGCCGCCGAGGCCCATCGCCACTCCCACGTCCGCCTGCGTCCGCCCGACCACAGTTCGATCAGACCGGCTCATGGTCAGAGCTCCGAGCGGCTGGGCGAGCCCGAGCGGGCGCGCTGAAGCTCGCTCGCCTTCATGATGCTCGGCGCGTCGTTCACGCCGTCGCCCGTCATCGCCACTGCCGCCCGACCCGCGTCAGCGCCAGCGAAACTCCGGTGGAATTCGAAAGTGCACGTGGCGCATGCGCACCGTAGCGACCGCGGCGCTTAAGGGCGTCCACCAACTTAACCTGAGCGTGCGAAGTCAGCGCGCGGGCCCCGGGGGAGGCCGGCGCCGGCTGGGGCTCGCCTTGGAGTCCGGGCTGCAGCGGGCGACGACGAGGGGCAGCTCGGGCAGCGCGTCCTCCTGCCGTGCCGAGGCGCCCCCGCACGTCAGTTCAGCTCATGATCAGCTCATGTAATTAAAGAGGCCGGCCCGGCGCCTCGGGCTCTAGCCAGCTCCAGCGTGGGCGTGGGCGCGGGCGCGGGGGCGAGCTCGCACCTGCTCCGTGGTGAGCTTGTCGAACTCGGAGGCGGTCATGACGAGGCCCTGCGCGGCGGCGCGAATAAGCGGGTTGCAATTGCGCCCAGTTCCTTGCAATTACAATTGCCGACCTTCCTACGGCACTCGGCGGGGTCCTCTCCGATGATCCCGACCTGCGCCGCGATCGCCGCCGCCTGCGCGAAAGGGCGCGAAATTGGCGGTCTCGTTGCGGTCCGATCGCAAACTGGATCGGAGACAAATATGTCGTGGAATCGAAGCGGAATGGTGTAGAAGAGGAATGGTGTTGCAATTAATTGCAATCAATTATGAGACTGGGTTTAATTTGTATATCGCGCGGCGGGCGTGGGCCGGCCGCGGGCGGGTCCGCCGGATCCGGAGCGGTGGCCATAAATATATATGCATGGGGGGGGGGGGGGGGGGGGGGGGGGCGCACGGTAAGGGCGTGGTCTCCCGTGACCACTGCGGCGAAATTAGTCAACAGGCGCCCAGCAGTGCATGACGGCGGGCCAGGCCGGGGCGGCGCACTGTGGACGGTGATGCCGGCGCGCTGACAGACCGCCACCGAGCTCGCCGTCTCGGGCCGCGGCGGGTCGTAGATCCCCACCTGAGTTTCCAGGCTTAGAAGCTCGAACGGCGCGAAGGGCACGAGGCCGATGAAGGTTTAGAAGAAGATTAGGCGTTTAGCTCAGTTTGGAACTTAGATGAAGGCACGAGTCTAGTTAACATAACTAGAGGTTTAGAAGCGCACGAGGCCGATGAAGGTGAGGTCCCCCTCGACGAGGGCGCGGTCGGGCAGCTCGGCGCCCTCCCCCTCCAGCTCCGCCCCCGCCGCCATCTGCGCCCCCGGCCCGCGCGCGCGGTGAGCTTCGCGACCGCAGCTGCAGCCGCAGCTCTCACTCAGGTCTCTTTAGAGGAGGGCGAGCGCGCGGCGCCGGGCCGGGGGCTCGAGCTCACCGCTACGGGCGGGACGTCGGCCCCCGCGGCGCCGGCGTGGCCGTGGGTGTTCTGCCGCGATCAGATCAGATCAGACCGGATCCGATCCGATCCGATTCGATCAGGTCAGATCCGATCTGACCTTGCGGGCCCAGGAGGCGATGGCGCGGGCGACGGGCTCCGTGGCGGGGATCTCGCGCCGCGCGAGCGCCAGCACGCGGAGGCCCCGCGACGCCAGCTGCAGGTGGGCGAGTGAGGTCGGCTGCTGCTGGCCTCGGCGCGGGCGGGCCGACGGACCTTCTCGACGCGGGCGAGGGTGCGGGAGACGAAGGCCTCGTCGACCGGCACCGGCGGCATCTGCGCCGGCGCCGCAAGTTGTTGGAGCTGAAGCAGAGGGCCGGGGCGGGCGAGCGCACGTCGGCGGCGTCGCCGGGGAAGCGGTGCGAGCAGGCTCCCAGGATCACCTCCGCCGCCCCTTTCGCGAAGGCGTGCAGCTGCCGGGCGCCGGCGGGTCGCGATCGAACCCGAATCAGCGCCGGCTTGCGATCGCGGCCCGATGGGTGGGCTCGAGCTCGAGCGGGGGGGGGGGGGGGGGGGGGGCGGGGTGGGGGGGGGGGGGGGGCCGGGGCGAGCGCACGGGGCCGCCGGGGGCCGACTTGGAGCGGAAGACGGTCGTCATGCGCTTCAGCGTCGCGTCGAAGTCGTACTGCGCGAGGTGCCGAATCGAATCGAATCCGAGGCCGAAGTCAGGCCTAGGGGCCGTGACATATATCGATGTGGTCGATCATGGCAGATCTAGCTAGCTGTCGATCTCTAGATCTATATCCGAGATCGAGAAGGCCCGGACGCGGACCTGGCAGAGCTGCGGCCCGTAGTGGTCGCGAAGGAGCGCCTCCTGCGCGCGTGTCGGGTTCGGGTTAGCGATTCCAGGCAGGCAGCGGGGGCCACCGGGCCTGGGCCGGGCCCCCTTGCGGGGGCTGGCCGGGCGCGCGCGCGCCTTCTTCACGCCGCCCTTCATCGCGAGGACCTGCCGGAAAGTTCAGATCAGAACTAGATCGATATCACGACACGAGCGCCGCGCGCCGGCGTCGGCGTCCGGCCTGGAGACGAGCGCCGCGCGCCGCGCCGGCGTCGCACCTGGAGAGCGACCTCAGTGGGGTCGCCGGTGGTCGCCCAGCCATGCGCCGCCTCGCTGGGCTTGGCCCCAGCGACCGCCGCCGCCTGCACCGGCGCCGACCCGTCAGATCGTCAGCTTCTTGAAATGCTTATAATTAGTCATAGCTAGCTAGCTAGCTAGCTCTCGTTGATGTATAGATTCAACTGTAGCTTATTATAATCTTGATCTTTCTTTGCGGACTTTGTGAACGGTTGCGTTGTTGCAGAGGGCGGCGCAGGCGAGTAGGCGGCCCAGCGCGGGGTCCGCGCTCTTGACGCCCGACGCGTAGTTGTGCTCCGCCACACCGCCCTGCGCGCTCCCAGCTCGTCGGAGGAGCCCCAAGGGAGGAGAAAGGGAGGGGAGGGAGGGGGGGGGGGGGGGGGGGGAGAGAGAGAGATAATGTTTGAAACGCAAGTCGCGATCAGGAGCAGGTCAAGAGGAGGGGACGGATCTAGGCGCGAGCAGCCCCAGGGGCCAGGAGGGGCCGCACCTCGGAGAAGACTCCCTCGGGAACGACGCCGGCGGCCTCGACCTGCGCGGGGAGGGGGGGGGGGGGGGGGGGGGGCACGTCGGCTCCCGCAACGGCAGGGAGGCATGCAGGCTTCTGTCTTGCGGACCACGTCCGACCCGATCGATTTCATCTAGGTCTTCTGTCTAGATCGAGACCTCAGGAGGGCCGCGGGCGCACCTCGAACTCGCGGGGCTGGGGGTCCGGGAGCTGCACGGCCACCGCCACCATCTTCCCTTGCGTCTGCGCCCGCCCCGCCCCCGTACGCGTCGGAGGGGAAGGGGGGGGGAGGGTCGCCGCCGCTGACCAGCGTCCCGGTCTTGTCCTGCCGGTACAGGAGTCAGAGATCAAAGTAGGGGCGGGGCGGGGCGGGCGGGGCGGGGGGGGGGGGGGGGGGGGGGGCGGGCGGGGCGGACGGAGCAGATGTCGGTGACGGCGCCGAGGGCCTCGAGCGAGTTGAGCTTCCGCACGATCGCCTTCTTCTGCGCCATCCCTGCGGGGGGGCGAGGGCGGGGGCGAGGGCGAGGGCGCCCCGAATCAGCGAGGACGCAGTGTTTGGCAATAGAGAGGGGTGGGAAGAGGGCCGGGCGCACGCCGCACGCCGATCGCCATCGTGACGGTCATCACGGCGACCAGGCCCTCCGGGATGATCTGCGGGGGGGGGGGTACAGATTACTCGCAGCGGGGCCGGGGCGGCAGCTGCGGGGCACGCGGGGACCCAAGACGCCGATCGCGAGAGCCGCGGGTTGCAGAGCGCATCTACTAGCTATAGGCTAGTTTGCGGCACGACTTTGGCTTCCGGATCCACTTTAATTATATGAGCGGCGCGGAAGAGCGTAGAGGCGCACGGCGATACCGACGGAGATGGCGTAGAGGGCGACCTTCTGGAGGTTCCCCTGGAACTGCGGAGCGGGAGGGAGGGAGGGAGGGGGGGAGTGACGGTCAGACAAGTTAAGCCGAGAAGGAGAGGGGGGGGGGTGGGGTGGGGTGGGGGGTACGCGCGCGCCTTGTTGACGGCGAAGACGACGATGCCGCAGAGGATCGCGAACGCAAAGAGGGCGTACCCCAGGTAGTTCATCCGGCGCTGCGGCGCGATCGTGAGACGAGATCGGGTGCGGCCGGGGTGCACGTGTTCGTGGCAGGGGGGGCGGGGGGCTGGCTTGCCTGGAGGGGCGTGGTGACCTTCTTGGGGGTGAGCTTCTCGGCGATGCGCCCCAGCTCGGTCTGGGCGGAGCGCGGGCGCGGGCCGGGGTCAGCGCGGGCGGGCGGGCGCAGGCCTATAGCTAGGGCCGGCGATCGCGAGAAGGCCACAGCCCGCGCCCGCGCTCGCCTGCATGCCGGTGCCGACGGCGATGCCGGTGCCGCGACCGCGCGTCACGATGCTGTTCTTGTAGGCCTGGTCCGACCGAGGGCGGGAGGGTGGAGGCGTACGCGTCAGTTCCGAGGGCCGGGGCGGGCGCGCTGCGGGCAGGTTCGGCGGGGCCCGAACCATGTTCTTGCGGTCGCCGAGGGGGATGTCGGCCGACGCGATCGCCTCGGTCGTCTTCCTGCGCCCCGGCCCCGTTTGAAAACGTTCTTAGTCAGATCCGGACCGGCGGCGGGGCCGGCGCCAGGCCGGGAGGCCGCCGCGCGCCGCCGCTGCGCGCACGGCTCTATGCGTCGAGGCTTAAGCTTTGTACGGCTAAGCTAAGCCGTGCGGCGCGGGGCGGGGCCGGGCCGGGGCGGACCGGACGGGGGCGCTCTCCCCTGTGAGGAGCGCCTCGTCGCACTCGAGGCCGGCCACCGAGAGCAGCCGCACGTCGCAGGGCACCTGGCCAAATCAGATGAGATCGGATCAGATCGGATCGGATCCGATCTGAGCGGGCCGGGGGCCGGGGGCGCGCCTGGTTGCCCTCCTCGAGGAGCACGACGTCGCCGGGTACGACGTGGTCCGTGCTCACGTCCTGGGGCGGGGTGGGGGTTGGCCCGTCGTCGGGGTCGGCGGGGGCGCGGGGCGGGGCGGGGCGGGGCGGGGCGGGGCGGGCTTAGGGGGAGGGGGCGGAAGGCCAGGCCTAGAGGCGGCCCGCGAACCTTCTCGCGGCCGCCCCGAAGGACGCGGGCCGACGCTGCGCATGCCCCCGCCCCGCCAGCGTCAGTTTCATGAAGATTTTATGAAGCTAGAGCGTATTATCTCTGGAAAGAGATAACGCGCTCTAGCTCTCTCTTCTTTTTAAAGGTTACTTATCGCTTTATCGGGCGTCGGCGCCCAAGACACTATCGCTCTAGATCTCTATTAGCTATAGCTACTTGATGTAAAGCTTGTTCGAGAAAAGGTTTAAAAAGGAGCTTTGAGCTTCATGGAGCATCCGGGGCGCCGCGGCCGGCGCACGGGAGGTGGCCTTCTTGAGGGCTGCGAGGGTTTTCTCTGACCGGAACTCCTGCACGTAGCCGATCCCAACTGCGGGCCGGGCCGGGCCGGGTCCGCTCGATCAGAACGGCACAGCGTGGAGGGAGCGCAAGAGGCCTCAATCAGAAAGCGGAGGCGGGATCTTGAGGCACCGTTGAAGGCGATGACCTGCGCGGGCCCGGGCCCGGGGACCAGATCAAATCCCAACTTCGCGATCGAATCCGCGGCGCAGATCGAATGCGGACGGGCGCGTGCGCACGAGGCCGATGACGATGGCGTCGATGGTCCCGTGCGTCGTGGCGGAGATGATGAGCGCCGTGTACAGGATCAGGATGATCGGCGCCGTCTGGGGCCCCGGGCGTCCGCTCAGATTGGGACTAAACTTATTTAAAATAAGTCTTAGGGGCATTTATATTCTAGAAGAAGAAGCCTCCTGGAGTTCGGGCCCTGCGCGCGCGCCGGCGCCCGGTGTCAGATCACGCCGCGGAGCTCGAGATCTAGAGCGGGGACGAGCGCGGGCGCACGTGCTTGGCGAGGAGGCTCGCGGCCGCCTCCTCGCTGAGGCCGACGGCAGGGACGACGTCCGCTTCGCGGGCCACATCGATCCCCGCCCTCTGGTGCGGGGCAAGGCCCGCATCGCCGGCGCCGGCCGGCGCCGCGGCGCGCGCGGCCGGCTGTGCCGGTGCCGGCGTCATGAGAAAGGATCACTGAAGCTTAAGGCTTGCAATTGCAACCGCAGCAGGGAAGAGCTTGCTGCGGGGATCGTTTCTATGCTAGGGAGAGCGGCCGAGCGCGTACGTATACTGCTAGCGCCGGCGCTGCCGCACGCTGCTAGCTCGAGCTCGAGCTTGAGAGATCGCCGGACGCGTGCTTGGATGATCGGCGCTGTGCTGCTGCTGCTGCTGCTGCTGCTGGATGGTCGGCGTCCGGGCCGCCGGCCCGGGCGTATACGTATACGC
>QPMI01000359.1:0-48276 GCA_004431415.1 Cyanophora paradoxa | reverse complement strand
GGCGCGGTCGAGGGCCTCGTTCTGGCGCTCCAGCGCCGCGCTCGCCGCCCTGCGGGGATACGAACATGATTTATAATATTCCGAGCGGGGAAGGAGGGGCGAGCTTCGAAATTCAAGAGGCGGGGGGGAGCTCGAGGGAGGGGCGGACCGCTCGGCGGAGACGTCGGCGAGGGAGACGATCGCCGCCGCCCCGTACGGGCTCGTCTGGCCGGGCCCCGCCCAGGTGAGAAACGAGCCGAAAACGCGGGGGGCGAGAAAGAGGAGGGCTACGGCGCTGCTTCGCTTCGAGACTTCACAGAATAAATAAATTTCCTTCGTTCACGACCCGAGGCCCCCTGCCCATCTCACCTGCCCGCCGCCGAAGACGCGGGCCGAGAGCGTGAGCCAGCGCCCGCGCCCCCCCGCCCCGGAGCCGGAGCCGGAGCCCCCCGGGCCCAGCAGGCCCGAGCCGCCGAGCGTGGGCCCGTCCAGGGCGTCCGGGGCGCCCGTCGAGTCCCGCCCCTCCCCGAGCCTGCGCGCCGCGTTGGAACTCGAATGTACAAAAGGCAAAGCAAGTTAGAGGGGCGGGCCTGGCGTCTATGGTGAAGCTGCCGTGCGCTTCGTCCTCGGCCTTCATCGCCGCCGCCAGCGACGCCGCGAAGGGCGCCCGGAAGGGCGGCGCCAGCAGCTCCGCCCTGCACGGGGAGGCAGCAGGCCAGTCTAGTTGTTAGAGCGCGGCCCGGCGGGCAGTACAGAACGCTTCACAGCTCTAGCCGGGCTCGCTCGCGGGCGCACAGGGCGGCGCCGCGCCAGGGGCGCCCCCGGAGATCCGCCTCGAGGATCTCGCGCCCCACGCGGTTCGGCTCCCCGATCACCCTGCCCGCCCGCGGGGCATCGGCGTGAATCATTTGATCGCGCGAGTTGCAGCCGCGGTTCAATTTTATAGGGGAGGGGAAGCGCGCCGGCCGGCCTTGTCGAGCGTGACGAAGCCGATGGGCGCCAGGTCCTGCGCTCGAATCTGAAACTCGCGGCGAGCTCGAATCCGAATTTAATTCGAATTCGAATTATTCTCGGACCCAGAGGATGAAGCGCTCGGTCTCGTCCCACTCGAGCTTCCGGAGGCAGCGGTCCACCGCGTGGGCGACCAGCGTGTGCGCCCCGCACGCCGCCCCGATCTGCAGCTGACCCGCATTGCATCTCAGTTCCCGAATCCGAATTCAAGTTTCATTCAAATTCAAAATTCGATCGCCTGGAGGTAGCTGCCGCGGTCCGTGCCGAGGTGGCCCCCGGTGTGCATGAGGAAGGCGCCCAGGCAGAAGAGGAGCGAAGTCGCGACCAGGGTCACGCCCTGCCGCCTCCACGGGCGCGCCAGCATACCCATCCTGCGCGAAAATGCTGAGGGAAAGCCGAGGGAGCTCTGCGCGGCTGGCTCGAGCTCGCGCGCGGACCACGCGGTGAGGCACATGTGCAGGCTGTCCTCGACGGGCCCCGAGGAGCGGGGGGAGGTGAGGAGGATCGCCATGAGGACGTGGAGCGTGGCGAGCTGCGTCCCCGTCGGGAGCACCGCGCAGCCGCCGCGCACGGACGTGTAGGAGATGGCGCGGCAGACGAGCCCGGCGGCTGCGCGGGGGGCCAGCGGTGAGATCGGGGATCACATGTACAATTGCAACTCAAAGGCGGAGCGAGAAGGACGCCGGACCGGGCAGATAGAATTCGAGGACCAACAAGGCGCCGAGTTTGAGCTCCCATCTGCGCGCGAAAGACGCGAAAGAGCATCATTCAACGGACGAGCTCCTTCGCAACCGGATTTCGATGGTTGATTTCGCTTCGCAAAACTTCGATCAAAGCGTGCGTGACGCACGCGATGAGCGACGACCTGCCGCGACCACGGGCGTAAGTGGCACCGCGAAATGCTCAAAAGAAGCTACGATGTACCTGAAAACTAGATACGGCAGGCTGCGCGCGCGAGTTCAAACGATCGCGAGGACGAGTCAGATTCACGAATTTTCGAAAGAGCGAGTGCGATGGCCCGAAGCTCGGCGGGGGATCGCGCACAGCAGGCCGTACCTGCGAAAGAGGGCACATTAGCACAAAAAGTCGACCTCGGACCGTGCGCTCTGGTGTCTTTTGCGCACGTCCAATCGAGCATCTCCAGGCGCCTGTTTCGCAGCCCGCGGGCGATGAGATCGCTGTTTTTCGCGCGCTCCGCCTCCAGCATCCTCGACGGCGCGGGCGCGCACCAGCTGTCGCGCGGAGTGCACACCGGCTCGTCCACTCCGGCTGCTGCGCCGCTCGGCGCGACGTCGACGGCTTCGCCTTCGAGCTTCATGGATTGGTACTGAGCTGATATTGATGGGCGCTGGTGGCCGATGGCAGACGGCGTTGGCGAGATTTAGCTAGAGAAAGCGGATCGACAGGCCAAGCTATAGCTAGGGGAGCTGGCCATGGCTATATAGCTACAGCTAGAGGATATGAATTAGGAGAATAAAGAATTAATATTTGTGGAAAGGCCTAGGGGGATCGAGCTCGACTCGGCGAGCTCCGAGATCTAGAGGGATATCGATCTGGCCCGAGGCCCGGATCCGGAGAGGGGGGGCCTATGGCCAGAAGGGGGAGAGGGGGGGGGGGGGGGGGGGGAAGCGGCCAGCAGCCAGGGCCCGAGCAGCCAGGGCCCGAGAGCCGCCGTGGCACCCCGCCATGCCACGGCCAGCACAACTTAAGCGGCCAGCAGCCAGGGCCTGAGAGGGGAATTCGAAGGGAGGAGGGGGGAAGGGGCGGAAAAGGGGGAGTCCCAAGCCACCGTGACACCGCCGCCACGGCCAGCACAAATTAAGCTTTCGAGAGCTATAGAAAGATGCTTCCAGGACTTCGGAAAGCGCTTCAGCGGTCATGTAATCGAAGAGCCTCGGAGAGGTTACGCTGCACATTGATGAGACATATTCTAGCTGGGCTCGTCCCTAGCCGGCGGCGCGGCCCAGCGGCAGCGGCCGCTCCGCCGGCAGCGCCGCGCAGATGCAGTTCGCTGCGGCCCGGGCCGTCAGCGGGGCGGGCCGGGCGGGCGGGGCCGGGCGGGGCGACGCGGGGGGCACTTCCCGCACCGACGATGCGCCGGCAGGTGGGGCAGAGGGCCCGCCGGGCGGCCCGCGCCTCCTCCTGCGCCGATGCCTCGCGGTCGGCCGCCTCGTCGCCGCTGCCGCCCCTCGAGTCGCCCGCAAAGGCGAGCGGGAGGCCCGCCGCCTCCTCCGCCCCACTGGCCGCCATCGCGAGCGGCGCCGCTCGCGCGGGCCCCTGCCGCTGCGGCTGGAAGCGCGCTGGGCCGCTAGCTAGAGCGCCCCCTGCTCGCCCGAGCAGAAGCCGGCCACCTGCAGAGCGGCGTAATGAGCAGCTGGAAAGTGCGCGGCACGCGCTCTCAGCTAGAGCTGGCGCTGTACATGTGCAGATCTAGAGGGAATCGATCCAGCAGGTCATCCAACGCGTGCAAGAGGAGGCTCAGGCAGCGGGCGCCTCGATCGAAGCGAATCCTTGTTGGTATCGAACCCGCGTCATTCAGACGCCAGCCGAACGAGGCGCTAGGGTACGGTAACACCGAGGAGACGGCTCCAGGACGTCGACAGCGATGCGCCGCGCAGCGGCCTGCACGCTGAGCTCGCACTATGCTACCGCGCGGTTCCAGTGAGATCACCGCGCTCGCGCTCGCAGCAATCAATCATGCGCGACAATACTCTGCTATGGAGGAGCTGCATGGACGCGGACGTCATCACCAAGTCATGCGAGATGATGAGTGCCTGACAGCTGCGCTAGCAGGCAGCCGCAGCGAGAGGAGCAAGCTGGTACGCGCGTGCGGCGCCGGCCGATGGCCATGTCGACGTCGTACGCGTACGCGTCGACATCCCGCCAGCGCTGGAGCGGGCAGCTGCTGAGGGCTCCGGTACGCGCCGGCTATGCCTGCATGCGGCGCGCCGTTTCGCCAGCATCGCCCCCGGCCCCGGCCCGGGCGCCGGCCCACGCGCGAGCGCGCGCTCACCCGCCGGCGCGCCGGCCGGCCGGGTTGCGCAGTGGTGGGGCGGGACGAGGATGGGTCGCACGAGGGCAGCGGCAGCGATTCCGTCTCCTTCGGAGTCAACGAGGCCTCCCGCGTCTTCCAGGCACGACCGCCCAGGCTTCCGCGCAGGCAGGCAGCTGCAGGCCTCCGGGCCGCGCAGCTGACCGGCGCGCGCGCTCCCCGCAGGAAACCTGCTTCGGGATAGCCGCGGTCATGAAGGTCATCCGCACCCCCTCGTGCCTCGAGCTCGCGAGCGCGCGCCGAAGGGGCTGGGGGCGGGCTCAGATGGGGGAGCGGCGGCGGGCGCGCTGGGTGCTGGCTGAGGTCGCCTTCGTCTCGATCCAGGTGCTCCCCACACCGTCGGCGCCTCTCTCGCGCGCCGCGCCGCGCGGAGACGGCGAGGGCGGGCACAGTACCTCCTCTTCCCCCTGGCCCTCTTCGACTGGGGCGGCCTGGGCTCCTGGGTGCCTCCGGCCCCCGCCCCCCTCCCCCCCCAGCGCGCTGCGCGAGCCGACGGCGAGCGGGCGCAGGCGGAGCCGGTGCAGCGGGTGCTGCGGGCGGCGGTGCCCTTCCGCCTGTCGGGGATGGCCTTCGGGAGCTTCGCGGCGCTCTTCTACGCGGCCTGCGCCGCCGTCGCCTCTCCCTCCTCACTGCCCTCCACGTCGGCCTCTCCTTCGCCCGCCACCGCTTCTCCTTCATCGCCCCCCTCAAGGTGCCGGGCCCCCGCGCCTCTAGATCCTCGCGGCGCGCCTCGCTCGCGCCGGGCCGACCGGGGGCGGGGGCGGGGCCCAGTTCCTGCGGGTCTTCGTGGGCCCTTCGCGCGCCTCTTGTACATGCCCTCCTCTCCGTCTTCTCCGCCACCTTCAACTGCGGCCTCCCGGGGCCGACGGCGTCTCCCGGCCCGCCCCGCCCCGCCCCGCCCCGCCCCGCCCCGCCGCTGGAGCCGGGGGCGAGCTGCGGCTGACGGGGCGGGGCCGGGGGCAGGCACGCGTACTTCGAGGGGTGGAGTGCTGGCGGGGCGGGCACGCGGGGCTGGCGGGGCGGGCGGGGCGGCGGCGCTGGCCTTCACCGCCCTCGTCCTCCTCCGCAGCTCCTCGTCTTCGAGGACGACTTCTTCCGCCCGGGCCCGACGGCCGCCCCGACCCCTCTCCCGGTCCCCGCCCCGCCCCTCCTCCCGCCTCCTCCGCCCCGCCGCCGACCTCTCGCCGTGCCGGCAGGCCGCACTCGCGGGTGGACGCGCTGACCTTCGCGTGCAACGCCGGCCTCTCGTGCCTGGCGAACGCGGGGCGGCGCTGCCGCGGGAGGCCCTCCCGCTGGCCTTCACCGGAGCGGGGCCCTCCACGTGGCCCTCTTCCTCGAGTTCTTCCCCTACCACCGCCCCGCCGCCAACGCCTTCTTCACCGCCCTCCACGCCGCCTTCGCCTACGCCGCCCTCCTCTGCGCCCTCCAGGCCCGCTACGCCCTCCCGGGCCTCCCCTACGCCATGCTCGCCGGCCTCCCGCCGCCGCCGCCGCCGGCGCCGCCGCCAGCCTCGCCCGCTACCGCCTCGCCTTCTGCCGCCCCGCCGCCGGCCCCGCCGCCGTCCAGCGCCTCAGGCGCCCGCTGCACGTCGAGGCCCGCGCGCCCCGCCGCGCCGCCGCGCCGGCCGCTGAGGCGGCGGCCTCGCGCGCAGATCGCCGCGCGGTTCGCGTACGAGCGGCCGGAGACCCGGAGGCGGTGGAGGCGGCCGAGGGCGTGTACCGGGCGGGCTCGAGCGCTTCCCCGCCTCCGCCGCCGTCCTCCTCGCCTACGCCCAGGTGCCGCAGCCCGCCGCGAGCGCCCCGCCGCCGCCGCCGCGCGACGCCGGCGGGCCACAGTTCTGCGCGGCCTTCCGCCGCTCGCCGGAGCTGGCGCACGAGCGCGTGCGGCAGGCCGCCGCCCTCGCCCCCGCCTTCGACCACCGGTCGGCCCCGCCCTGCCCTGCCCCCCGCGCGCCCTGCCCGCGCCCCGCTGAGGCCGACGGGCTTCAGCTTCCTGGTGTACCGGTTCACGCTGCAGCGGCAGCAGGAGGCGCAGGCCCTCGCCGTCGGGGGCGACCCCTCCTCCGACCTCGTCCGCCCCCGCCTGGCCCCGCCCGCCCCGCCCCACCCTTCACGTTCCGCCCCGCCCTCTGACGCCCCCGCCCCGCCCGGGCAGATCCAGCACATTGAGTACACGAGCAACCTGCAGGGCGCACGCCGGGCGAGCGAGCCTCGCGCCTGCACCCGCGCATTCCGTCCTGACCGGTGCCTGCGGCCGCAGTTCCACCGCCTCGCGTCGCGCGGCCTCCGCCGCTTCTGGTCCTTGGTCGCCCCCGCCGCCGGCGAGGTGCCGGCCCCGCCGCCCCCGCCCCGCCTCGGCCCGGGCGGGCGCGAGGGGCCGGGGCCAGGTGGACGTGCGGGCGCTGGAGGAGACGCTGGCGCGCATCGACGCGGCGGAGCGCAGGGCCCGCGCCCACTACCGCGCCCTCCTCCTCCGGCACCCCCGCGCCCCCCGCATCCTCCGCGGTCCCCGCCTCTCCTCGAGCCGCTGCGCCTCGCGCGCTCTAACGGCCGGGCCGGGCAGCGTTCGGGCGGTTCCAGGCGGAGGTGCTGAACGACGAGGCGGCAGCGGCGGCCCTCTTCGACCAGGCCGACGCCTGCGAGGCCCGCCCCCGACACTTTGCCCGCCCCCGCGAGGCGGCGCTGACGGCGGCGCAGGAGGAGCGCGCGCGCGGCCCGGCGCCGGCGCGCACGCCCCACCTCAAGTCCCTCCGCTCGCCCCTCCCGAGCGTCCTCCTCGCCTCCCCGGCCCCCGCGACCGGGCGCTGGCCGGCGCGCGCCCCCTCAACTCGGGCATCCTCCTCCCGGCCTCTTCCTCCGACTCGTCCGCGCCGGCCCCTCCACGCCGTGCCCCCCGAGCGCCTCTGAGTGCCCCGGCCCCCGCGCGCGCAGGCCCAAGGGCGGGCCCCTCTCCCCGGGGCCCGCCGCGGCGCGGACGGGGCGGCGCCCCTTCTCCCTCCGCGGCCTCGCATCCATCGCCCCGGGCCGCAGCGTCCGCGTCGAGCCGGCGCCCCCCTCCCCTTCCCCCTCGCCCTCCCCCTCGCCCTCGCCCGCCCTCGAGGCGGAGGAGGAGGGCGAGGCGGGGCCGGGGGCCGGCGCGCGGCCCTTCCTTGCGCGCGCCTCCACCGCCTCCCTCGACGCCGGACCCGGCCCGCGCCGCGCCGCTCCTCGCAGTACCTCCCCGGCCCGCCGGCGGCGACGAGAGGGCCGAGCGCGGCGCCGGCCGCAGCCGCTCGGGGTCTGGCGGCGCGGAGCGGGGCGGGGAGCGTGGAGGGGAAGGAGGGGCCGGGGGCGGGGGCCGGGGGCATGGCCGGCTCCTTCGGGGCGGAGACGGCGCCGGCGAGCCTCGCGACGGCGGCGAGCTCGAGCGGCCCCCTCGAGTACTTCGAGCTCTCCCCCTCCGCCCTCGCCTCCCGCCGCGCCAGCTCCGCCCCGCCCGAGCAGGCCGGCGAGGCCGCCAAGCCGCCCGGGCCCCGGGCCCGCCGGCGCCCTCGCCCCCGTCCCCGCGTCGTCAGCCTCGACTCGGGCCTCGGCCCGGCCCCCGCCCCCGCCCCGCCTCGCGCCCCGTCTCCGCAGCCGCGCTAGCGCTGGGCCCCGGCCCGACGGCCGCGGCCTCCCCGCGGCGGCGGCGGCGGCGGAGTCGCCGAGGAGCGGGGAGCGGCGGCGGCTGGAGCGCTGGGGGCGATCAAGCGGCGGATCGCGGGGGCGCCGGGGGCGCGGGCGGGCTCGATCCGGCTGGCGCGGCGGGCGCTGCTGGCGAGCCTGGCCGCCGTCTGCGCCGTCGCCGTCGGCTCCTTCCTCGGCATCTCCGCCCTCCTCGACGCCTTGTGCGGCCCCCGCCGCCCCCTCGCCCCCCCGCCGCCGGTCCCGCAGCTCACGGGCGGCAGCGCGGAGGGGATCGTGCGGACGGGCGACTCGGGCAACCGCCGCCGCCTCACCTACGAGGCGCGCCGGCCCTCCCCCCTCCCAGTCCCCCGCCCCCCTTCACCTTCGTTTGCAGGCGGCGTTCTTCGCGGAGGATCTGCTGCTAGCGGGGGACGCGGCGTGGGACCCCGCGGGGACCCTCGAGGCCGCCTCCCGCGCCCGCCTCGCCCGCGCCGCCGACGACATGGAGCGCTTCCACCTCCAGGCCCGCCCCGCCCCGGCCCGGCCCGGCCCGGCCGCCTCTGAGGGGCCGGGGCAGCTCTCGCGGAGCGTGCGGCTGACGATGGACGCGGAGCCGTCGGTGCCGATCCTCGCGCTGCCCCCCGAGGGCGGCGGGGCCCCGCGGCGGAGCCTGGAGCCCCTCTGGGGTGCCGCCCTCGAGCTCGTCTCGCACGCGCGGCGCGTGGCGCGGGCGCCCCTCGCCGAGCTCCGCGACGGCTCCCTCGACCGCGAGCTCTTCTTCCTCCACAGCAACGGTGCCCCGCCCCTCCTCGCGCCCGCCCAAGCCCCGCGCCCGCGCCGAGAGCCGAGGCGGTGCGGGCAGCGGTGAGCCTGTACGGGGCGTTCGTGGCGGCGACGGCGGAGGTGGAGCGGGGGGCGTACTCGTCCTTCCAGCGCATCCGCTTCTTCCTCGTCGGCATGTTCGCCGGCGTGAGCCTCCTCCTCGCCGCCCTCGCGCTCGGCGTCCTCCGCCCCACCGTCGCCGCCGTCCACCGCGAGAAGCAGGCCGCCCTCGGTACCCCGCGCCCCCACCCCCCACCCCCCTCTCCCCGCTGATTCTAGCGGGCGGCCGGCCGGCGCAGCGCTCTTCCGGGGGATCCCCCGGGCGCTGATCGCGGGGCGGGGCGCTCCCGGCGAGGGCCCCGGCCCCGGCGCCGCCTCCGACGAGAGCGACTGCGCCGACGTCCTCGCCGACCTCGAGGGTACCCCCGGCCCGCTCCGTCCCCCCGGCCCCCGGCCCCTCCTGCCCCTGTCTCTGACCGGCTGCCTGCAGACGAGGTCGAGGACCCCGCCGCCGCCGCCCCCGCCCCGCCCCCGCCCCGGCTCGGGCCGCGGCGGGCGCCGCCCTCCGCCTCCCCCGGCGCCGCGGCTCCCTCCCGCCCCCCCCGCCGGGGCGCCTCGCCCGCCTCGTCAAAACGCTGCGGGGGCGGCTGGGGCGCGGGGCGGGGCGGCCGGCGGGGGCGACGGTGCAGTACGGGGCGGCCTTCCTGCTCCTCTTCCTCCTCTTCCTCGCGTGGTTCGGGGCGGGCATGCAGGCGGCGGCGGCCAGCGAGTTCTTCTCCAAGGAGCGCAACTTCGCCGGCCTCGCCCGCTCCCTGCCCCTCGCCATCCACTTCCACGCCCGCCGCGCCGCCACCCGCCCCGACGCCTTCCACGAGCACGCCCGCCACGCCGCCGCCTACCTCCAGCTCGTGCCCCCGCCCCGCCCCGCCCCTCGCCCCCCGCGCGTCCTTCCCCGAGACTTCGCGCAGCTCCGCTCGGTGCACTCGAGCCTGCTCTTCGGGAACGCGTCGGAGGGCCTCCCGGGCTCCCTCCACCGCTACGCCCCCGTCGACGCCGTCCGCCCCGCACCCCGCTCTTAGCCCCTCCCCCTCGGCCGGCGGCGCTCACGCCCCGCCGCAGCTCCTCTTCCGCAAGACCTGCCTCAACGTCGACCCCGGTGCGCCGGCGTCGACCCCGCGCAAAGGCTCCGCGCTCACAGCGGCGGCGGGGCGGGGCAGGGGAGTGCGCGGGGGCGCCGGAGCTCTTCGCGAGCGGCCTCGAGGCGCTGCTCCTCCGCTTCGTCGAGGCGGCCGGCCTCGCCGCCGCCGCCCCGGGGCCCGAGGCCCTGCCGCCCTCGTCCCCTGCGCTGCGGCTGCTCGCGCGGGCGAACGTGCCGGCGCTGCAGCCGGCGCTGGCCTCGCTTGGGACCTGTACGTGGAGGAGGGCACGGCCCGCCTGCGCGCCTTCGCGGGCCTGCAGGCCGCCTTCTTCGCCCTCATCCTCGCCGCCCTCCTCCTCGAGTCCCGCCCCCCGCCCCCGCCCCCGCCCCGCTGCTGCGCCCCGGGCCGACCCCGCCCCGCCCCCCGCCGCGCAGGTACCTCTTCGTCTTCCGCCGCATCGTCGCCGACCTCACCGACGAGTCGCGCCGGCGCGCCCCCTCCCGAAGCTTTTCGCACTGCCCCCGCCCCCGCCCCCGCCCCTCTGACGGGCCCCGGGGCGCGGCAGGACGGTCTTCATGTTCCTCATGCTGCCCCCCGAGGCGAGCCGCCGGCCCCCGTGTCCCGCCCCGCCCGCCCTTGCCGGCGAGCTGGGGCCCGGGCGCGACGCGCGGGGGCGCATGCGCAGGTGATCGAGGCGACGCCGGCCATCAAGGCGCACCTCTCCCGCCTCCTCGCCCGGCGCGCCCCCGCCCCGGCCCCGCCCCGCGCTGCCTCCTCACCCGGGCCCCGCGCAGCGTCGCCGCCTCCGACGCCTAGGGCCTCTTTTATCATTCGAGACCTTCGAATTCGCTGCGATCATCACAAACATTTTCATGATCTGTTTGAAACGCACTGTTTGAGGCGTACTATACGAGCTAGCCTAGTAACTTCGAATTCAGCTAGCTATATAGGATTTTTGCGATGTCCTCTGACATCGATTTTGTAATGTGGCTTTCAATTGTTTTTCTCGATTAGCCCGACTGAATTCAATAGGTTTTGTTGTACACACGCGCAGTAGGCGGATGAGAATCTGTGTTGGAGCTAGCTATAGCAATGACGTCGACTAGCACTAGCTATAGTACTAACGGTACACTGCATCATGGAGTGTGTGGAGCTGCACATGTGGCCTGCATCTGTAGCTGTACTGTAGTTTCCCGAGCCGAGTGACGTAGCATTCTGCCTGTACGTGTAGCCGACCGCGATTTGTGCACATTGTAAATGGGTGTATTGTATAATGGCGGGCGCCACTCCCAAGGCCTGGATCCGGAGAGGAGGGCACGAGAGCGGAGGGGAGGAGGGGGGGAAAGGGAGGGCCCCAAGCCACCGTGACACCGCCGCCACGGCCAGCACAACTTGAGCTTCTAAGAGCTATAGAAAGGTGCTTCCAGGACTTCGGAAAGCGCTTCAGCGGCCATATGCATGTCATTGAAGAGAAGCTAAGCTTCACATACTAGCTGGGCTCGCCCCTCCCCGCGCCGCCCCCGCCCCCGTCCTCGAGCTCGCCCGGGTGGCCCCAGCCGGCGTTGGCGGCCCACGTGGCGCAGACGGCGTCGAGGGGCCGGAGGAGGCCCGCGGCGAGCCGCTCGCCCGCCTCGCCGCCCTCCACCGCCGCCAGCACCACCGCCACCGCCTCCAGCGTGCACAGGTACCCCTCCTGCACAGAGAGATTAGGGGGGGGGGTTTGAAAAGAGGGGGGTACGCGCCTGGGGCTGGACGCGGATGCGGTGGCGTGAGGGCCCCGCGGCGTCGATCGCGAGCCTCCGCAGCGGCGCGAGGCGCTCCGCGTTGCCCCGGAACATCCGCTTGCACGCCGTCCACGTCCCTGCCGGGGTACGCGAATCGGGCGGCTGCCGGGATCGAAAAGGAGACGCAGGGGTACCGTCGAGGACGACGAGCCAGTCGATGGGGCGGGGGGAGGAGGCGGGCCCGCCGGGGCCGGACGGGGGGGCGAGGTCGGCGGGGGTACAGGCGGTGTCGTCGGGGAAGAGGAGGAAGGCGCGGCCGGCGGCGGCGGCGGCGAGGACCTCGGGCAGCTCCGGGCAGTTCCGCGGCCCGAACAGCTTGCCCCTCCGCACCACCACCGCCCCCTCCGGCAGGCACAGCTCCAGGATCCCCACCCTGCGCCCCGCCCGGCGCGCTCGGGCGCGCGGCGGGGCGGGAAATGAAAGGGGCGAGGGGCGGGCGGGGCGGCTCACGTGTTCTTGAACTCCTTCGCCTCGGCGGGGTGCTGCGCGCCGGGCAGGTCAGGCGGCGCCCGGCGGCCTCGGGGGAGGCAAAGGGGGGGGCGGAAGGCGCCTGCAGGATGAGGATGCGCATGCCGGCGGCGCGGCCCAGCGGCAGCGGCCGCTCCGCCGGCAGCGCCGCGCAGATGCAGTTCGCTGCGGCCCGGGCCGTCAGCGGGGCGGGCCGGGGCGGGGCGGGCCGGGCGGGGCGACGCGGGGGGCACTTCCCGCACCGACGATGCGCCGGCAGGTGGGGCAGAGGGCCCGCCGGGCGGCCCGCGCCTCCTCCTGCGCCGATGCCTCGCGGTCGGCCGCCTCGTCGCCGCTGCCGCCCTCGAGTCGCCCGCAAAGGCGAGCGGGAGGCCCGCCGCCTCCTCCGCCCCACTGGCCGCCATCGCGAGCGGCGCCGCTCGCGCGGGCCCCTGCCGCTGCGGCTGGAAGCGCGCTGGGCCGCTAGCTAGAGCGCCCCCTGCTCGCCCGAGCAGAAGCCGGCCACCTGCAGAGCGGCGTAATGAGCAGCTGGAAAGTGCGCGGCACGCGCTCTCAGCTAGAGCTGGCGCTGTACATGTGCAGATCTAGAGGGAATCGATCCAGCAGGTCATCCAACGCGTGCAAGAGGAGGCTCAGGCAGCGGGCGCCTCGATCGAAGCGAATCCTTGTTGGTATCGAACCCGCGTCATTCAGACGCCAGCCGAACGAGGCGCTAGGGGTACGGTAACACCGAGGAGACGGCTCCAGGACGTCGACAGCGATGCGCCGCGCAGCGGCCTGCACGCTGAGCTCGCACTATGCTACCGCGCGGTTCCAGTGAGATCACCGCGCTCGCGCTCGCAGCAATCAATCATGCGCGACAATACTCTGCTATGGAGGAGCTGCCATGGACGCGGACGTCATCACCAAGTCATGCGAGATGATGAGTGCCTGACAGCTGCGCTAGCAGGCAGCCGCAGCGAGAGGAGCAAGCTGGTACGCGCGTGCGGCGCCGGCCGATGGCCATGTCGACGTCGTACGCGTACGCGTCGACATCCCCGCCAGCGCTGGAGCGGGCAGCTGCTGAGGGCTCCGGTACGCGCCGGCTATGCCTGCATGCGGCGCGCCGTTTCGCCAGCATCGCCCCCGGCCCCCGGCCCGGGGCGCCGGCCCACGCGCGAGCGCGCGCTCACCCGCCGGCGCGCCGGCCGGCCGGGTTGCGCAGTGGTGGGGCGGGACGAGGATGGGTCGCACGAGGGCAGCGGCAGCGATTCCGTCTCCTTCGGAGTCAACGAGGCCTCCCGCGTCTTCCAGGCACGACCGCCCAGGCTTCCGCGCAGGCAGGCAGCTGCAGGCCTCCGGGCCGCGCAGCTGACCGGCGCGCGCGCTCCCCCGCAGGAAACCTGCTTCGGGATAGCCGCGGTCATGAAGGTCATCCGCACCCCCTCGTGCCTCGAGCTCGCGAGCGCGCGCCGAAGGGGCTGGGGGCGGGCTCAGATGGGGGAGCGGCGGCGGGCGCGCTGGGTGCTGGCTGAGGTCGCCTTCGTCTCGATCCAGGTGCTCCCCACACCGTCGGCGCCTCTCTCGCGCGCCGCGCCGCGCGGAGACGGCGAGGGCGGGCACAGTACCTCCTCTTCCCCCTGGCCCTCTTCGACTGGGGCGGCCTGGGCTCCTGGGTGCCTCCGGCCCCCGCCCCCCCTCCCCCCCCCAGCGCGCTGCGCGAGCCGACGGCGAGCGGGCGCAGGCGGAGCCGGTGCAGCGGGTGCTGCGGGCGGCGGTGCCCTTCCGCCTGTCGGGGATGGCCTTCGGGAGCTTCGCGGCGCTCTTCTACGCGGCCTGCGCCGCCGTCGCCCTCTCCCTCCTCACTGCCCTCCACGTCGGCCTCTCCTTCGCCCGCCACCGCTTCTCCTTCATCGCCCCCCTCAAGGTGCCGGGCCCCCGCGCCTCTAGATCCTCGCGGCGCGCCTCGCTCGCGCCGGGCCGACCGGGGGCGGGGGGCGGGGCCCAGTTCCTGCGGGTCTTCGTGGGGCCCTTCGCGCGCCTCTTGTACATGCCCCTCCTCTCCGTCTTCTCCGCCACCTTCAACTGCGGCCTCCCGGGGCCCGACGGCGTCTCCCGGCCCGCCCCCGCCCCCGCCCCCGCCCCGCCCCGCCCCGCCGCTGGAGCCGGGGGGCGAGCTGCGGCTGACGGGGCGGGGCCGGGGGCAGGCACGCGTACTTCGAGGGGGTGGAGTGCTGGCGGGGCGGGCACGCGGGGCTGGCGGGGGCGGGCGGGGCGGCGGCGCTGGCCTTCACCGCCCTCGTCCTCCTCCCGCAGCTCCTCGTCTTCGAGGACGACTTCTTCCGCCCGGGCCCCGACGGCCGCCCCGACCCCCTCTCCCGGTCCCCGCCCCGCCCCTCCTCCCGCCTCCTCCGCCCCGCCGCCGACCTCTCGCCGGTGCCGGCAGGCCGCACTCGCGGGTGGACGCGCTGACCTTCGCGTGCAACGCCGGCCTCTCGTGCCTGGCGAACGCGGGGGCGGCGCTGCCGCGGGAGGCCCTCCCGCTGGCCTTCACCGGGAGCGGGGCCCTCCACGTGGCCCTCTTCCTCGAGTTCTTCCCCTACCACCGCCCCGCCGCCAACGCCTTCTTCACCGCCCTCCACGCCGCCTTCGCCTACGCCGCCCTCCTCTGCGCCCTCCAGGCCCGCTACGCCCTCCCGGGCCTCCCCTACGCCATGCTCGCCGGCCTCCCCGCCGCCGCCGCCGCCGGCGCCGCCGCCAGCCTCGCCCGCTACCGCCTCGCCTTCTGCCGCCCCGCCGCCGGCCCCGCCGCCGTCCAGCGCCTCAGGCGCCCGCTGCACGTCGAGGCCCGCGCGCCCCGCCGCGCCGCCGCGCCGGCCGCTGAGGCGGCGGCCTCGCGCGCAGATCGCCGCGCGGTTCGCGTACGAGCGGCCGGAGGACCCGGAGGCGGTGGAGGCGGCCGAGGGCGTGTACCGGGCGGGGCTCGAGCGCTTCCCCGCCTCCGCCGCCGTCCTCCTCGCCTACGCCCAGGTGCCGCAGCCCGCCGCGAGCGCCCCGCCGCCGCCGCCGCGCGACGCCGGCGGGCCACAGTTCTGCGCGGCCTTCCGCCGCTCGCCGGAGCTGGCGCACGAGCGCGTGCGGCAGGCCGCCGCCCTCGCCCCCGCCTTCGACCACCGGTCGGCCCCGCCCTGCCCTGCCCCCCGCGCGCCCTGCCCGCGCCCCGCTGAGGCCGACGGGCTTCAGCTTCCTGGTGTACCGGTTCACGCTGCAGCGGCAGCAGGAGGCGCAGGCCCTCGCCGTCGGGGGCGACCCCTCCTCCGACCTCGTCCGCCCCGCCTGGCCCCGCCCGCCCGCCCCACCCTTCACGTTCCGCCCCGCCCTCTGACGCCCCCGCCCCGCCCGGGCAGATCCAGCACATTGAGTACACGAGCAACCTGCAGGGCGCACGCCGGGCGAGCGAGCCTCGCGCCTGCACCCGCGCATTCCGTCCTGACCGGTGCCTGCGGCCGCAGTTCCACCGCCTCGCGTCGCGCGGCCTCCGCCGCTTCTGGTCCTTGGTCGCCCCGCCGCCGGCGAGGTGCCGGCCCCGCCGCCCCGCCCCGCCTCGGCCCGGGCGGGCGCGAGGGCCGGGGCCAGGTGGACGTGCGGGCGCTGGAGGAGACGCTGGCGCGCATCGACGCGGCGGAGCGCAGGGCCCGCGCCCACTACCGCGCCCTCCTCCTCCGGCACCCCCGCGCCCCCCGCATCCTCCGCGGTCCCCGCCTCTCCTCGAGCCGCTGCGCCCTCGCGCGCTCTAACGGCCGGGGCCGGGCAGCGTTCGGGCGGTTCCAGGCGGAGGTGCTGAACGACGAGGCGGCAGCGGCGGCCCTCTTCGACCAGGCCGACGCCTGCGAGGCCCGCCCCCGACACTTTGCCCGCCCCCGCGAGGCGGCGCTGACGGCGGCGCAGGAGGAGCGCGCGCGCGGCCCGGCGCCGGCGCGCACGCCCCACCTCAAGTCCCTCCGCTCGCCCCTCCCGAGCGTCCTCCTCGCCTCCCCGGCCCCGCGACCGGGCGCTGGGCCGGCGCGCGCCCCCTCAACTCGGGCATCCTCCTCCCGGCCTCTTCCTCCGACTCGTCCGCGCCGGCCCCTCCACGCCGTGCCCCCGAGCGCCTCTGAGTGCCCGGCCCCGCGCGCGCAGGCCCAAGGGCGGGCCCCTCTCCCCGGGCCCGCCGCGGCGCGGACGGGGCGGCGCCCCTTCTCCCTCCGCGGCCTCGCATCCATCGCCCCGGGCCGCAGCGTCCGCGTCGAGCCGGCGCCCCCTCCCCTTCCCCCTCGCCCTCCCCTCGCCCTCGCCCGCCCTCGAGGCGGAGGAGGAGGGCGAGGCGGGGCCGGGGGCCGGCGCGCGGCCCTTCCTTGCGCGCGCCTCCACCGCCTCCCTCGACGCCGGACCCGGCCCCGCGCCGCGCCGCTCCTCGCAGTACCTCCCCGGCCCCGCCGGCGGCGACGAGAGGGCCGAGCGCGGCGCCGGCCGCAGCCGCTCGGGGGTCTGGCGGCGCGGGAGCGGGGCGGGGAGCGTGGAGGGGAAGGAGGGGCCGGGGGCGGGGGCCGGGGGCATGGCCGGCTCCTTCGGGCGGAGACGGCGCCGGCGAGCCTCGCGACGGCGGCGAGCTCGAGCGGCCCCTCGAGTACTTCGAGCTCTCCCCTCCGCCCTCGCCTCCCGCCGCGCCAGCTCCGCCCCGCCCGAGCAGGCCGGCGAGGCCGCCAAGCCGCCCGGGCCCCGGGCCCCGCCGGCGCCCTCGCCCCCCGTCCCGCGTCGTCAGCCTCGACTCGGGCCTCGGCCCGGCCCCCGCCCCGCCCCCGCCTCGCGCCCCGTCTCCGCAGCCGCGCTAGCGCTGGGCCCCGGCCCGACGGCCGCGGCCTCCCCGCGGCGGCGGCGGCGGCGGAGTCGCCGAGGAGCGGGGAGCGGCGGCGGCTGGAGCGCTGGGGGGCGATCAAGCGGCGGATCGCGGGGGCGCCGGGGCGCGGGCGGGCTCGATCCGGCTGGCGCGGCGGGCGCTGCTGGCGAGCCTGGCCGCCGTCTGCGCCGTCGCCGTCGGCTCCTTCCTCGGCATCTCCGCCCTCCTCGACGCCTTGTGCGGCCCCCGCCGCCCCCTCGCCCCCCCGCCGCCGGTCCCGCAGCTCACGGGCGGCAGCGCGGAGGGGATCGTGCGGACGGGCGACTCGGGCAACCGCCGCCGCCTCACCTACGAGGCGCGCCGGGCCCTCCCCCCCTCCCAGTCCCCCCGCCCCCCCTTCACCTTCGTTTGCAGGCGGCGTTCTTCGCGGAGGATCTGCTGCTAGCGGGGGACGCGGCGTGGGACCCCGCGGGGACCCTCGAGGCCGCCTCCCGCGCCCGCCTCGCCCGCGCCGCCGACGACATGGAGCGCTTCCACCTCCAGGCCCGCCCCGCCCCGGCCCGGCCCGGCCCGGCCGCCTCTGAGGGGCCGGGGCAGCTCTCGCGGAGCGTGCGGCTGACGATGGACGCGGAGCCGTCGGTGCCGATCCTCGCGCTGCCCCCCGAGGGCGGCGGGGCCCCGCGGCGGAGCCTGGAGCCCCTCTGGGGTGCCGCCCTCGAGCTCGTCTCGCACGCGCGGCGCGTGGCGCGGGCGCCCCTCGCCGAGCTCCGCGACGGCTCCCTCGACCGCGAGCTCTTCTTCCTCCACAGCAACGGTGCCCCGCCCCTCCTCGCGCCCGCCCAAGCCCCGCGCCCGCGCCGAGAGCCGAGGCGGTGCGGGCAGCGGTGAGCCTGTACGGGGCGTTCGTGGCGGCGACGGCGGAGGTGGAGCGGGGGGCGTACTCGTCCTTCCAGCGCATCCGCTTCTTCCTCGTCGGCATGTTCGCCGGCGTGAGCCTCCTCCTCGCCGCCCTCGCGCTCGGCGTCCTCCGCCCCACCGTCGCCGCCGTCCACCGCGAGAAGCAGGCCGCCCTCGGTACCCCGCGCCCCCACCCCCCACCCCCCTCTCCCCGCTGATTCTAGCGGGCGGCCGGCCGGCGCAGCGCTCTTCCGGGGGATCCCCCGGGCGCTGATCGCGGGGCGGGGCGCTCCCGGCGAGGGCCCCGGCCCCGGCGCCGCCTCCGACGAGAGCGACTGCGCCGACGTCCTCGCCGACCTCGAGGGTACCCCCCGCCCGCTCCGTCCCCCCGGCCCCCGGCCCCTCCTGCCCCTGTCTCTGACCGGCTGCCTGCAGACGAGGTCGAGGACCCCGCCGCCGCCGCCCCGCCCCGCCCCCGCCCCCGGCTCGGGCCGCGGCGGGCGCCGCCCCTCCGCCTCCCCCGGCGCCGCGGCTCCCTCCCGCCCCCCCCGCCGGGGCGCCTCGCCCGCCTCGTCAAAACGCTGCGGGGGCGGCTGGGGCGCGGGGCGGGGCGGCCGGCGGGGGCGACGGTGCAGTACGGGGCGGCCTTCCTGCTCCTCTTCCTCCTCTTCCTCGCGTGGTTCGGGGCGGGCATGCAGGCGGCGGCGGCCAGCGAGTTCTTCTCCAAGGAGCGCAACTTCGCCGGCCTCGCCCGCTCCCTGCCCCTCGCCATCCACTTCCACGCCCGCCGCGCCGCCACCCGCCCCGACGCCTTCCACGAGCACGCCCGCCACGCCGCCGCCTACCTCCAGCTCGTGCCCCCGCCCCGCCCCGCCCCTCGCCCCCCGCGCGTCCTTCCCCGAGACTTCGCGCAGCTCCGCTCGGTGCACTCGAGCCTGCTCTTCGGGAACGCGTCGGAGGGCCTCCCGGGCTCCCTCCACCGCTACGCCCCCGTCGACGCCGTCCGCCCCGCACCCCGCTCTTAGCCCCTCCCCCTCGGCCGGCGGCGCTCACGCCCCGCCGCAGCTCCTCTTCCGCAAGACCTGCCTCAACGTCGACCCCGGTGCGCCGGCGTCGACCCCGCGCAAAGGCTCCGCGCTCACAGCGGCGGCGGGGCGGGGCAGGGGAGTGCGCGGGGGCGCCGGAGCTCTTCGCGAGCGGCCTCGAGGCGCTGCTCCTCCGCTTCGTCGAGGCGGCCGGCCTCGCCGCCGCCGCCCCGGGGCCCGAGGCCCTGCCGCCCTCGTCCCCTGCGCTGCGGCTGCTCGCGCGGGCGAACGTGCCGGCGCTGCAGCCGGCGCTGGCCTCGCTTGGGGACCTGTACGTGGAGGAGGGCACGGCCCGCCTGCGCGCCTTCGCGGGCCTGCAGGCCGCCTTCTTCGCCCTCATCCTCGCCGCCCTCCTCCTCGAGTCCCGCCCCCGCCCCCGCCCCGCCCCGCTGCTGCGCCCCGGGCCGACCCCGCCCCGCCCCCGCCGCGCAGGTACCTCTTCGTCTTCCGCCGCATCGTCGCCGACCTCACCGACGAGTCGCGCCGGCGCGCCCCCTCCCGAAGCTTTTCGCACTGCCCCCGCCCCCGCCCCCGCCCCTCTGACGGGCCCCGGGGCGCGGCAGGACGGTCTTCATGTTCCTCATGCTGCCCCCGAGGCGAGCCGCCGGCCCCCGTGTCCCGCCCCGCCCGCCCTTGCCGGCGAGCTGGGGCCCGGGCGCGACGCGCGGGGGCGCATGCGCAGGTGATCGAGGCGACGCCGGCCATCAAGGCGCACCTCTCCCGCCTCCTCGCCCGGCGCGCCCCCGCCCGGCCCCGCCCCGCGCTGCCTCCTCACCGGGCCCCGCGCAGCGTCGCCGCCTCCGACGCCTAGGGCCTCTTTTATCATTCGAGACCTTCGAATTCGCTGCGATCATCACAAACATTTTCATGATCTGTTTGAAACGCACTGTTTGAGGCGTACTATACGAGCTAGCCTAGTAACTTCGAATTCAGCTAGCTATATAGGATTTTTGCGATGTCCTCTGACATCGATTTTGTAATGTGGCTTTCAATTGTTTTTCTCGATTAGCCCGACTGAATTCAATAGGTTTTGTTGTACACACGCGCAGTAGGCGGATGAGAATCTGTGTTGGAGCTAGCTATAGCAATGACGTCGACTAGCACTAGCTATAGTACTAACGGTACACTGCATCATGGAGTGTGTGGAGCTGCACATGTGGCCTGCATCTGTAGCTGTACTGTAGTTTCCCGAGCCGAGTGACGTAGCATTCTGCCTGTACGTGTAGCCGACCGCGATTTGTGCACATTGTAAATGGGTGTATTGTATAATGGCGGGCGCCACTCCCAAGGCCTGGATCCGGAGAGGAGGGCACGAGAGCGGAGGGGAGGAGGGGGGGAAAGGGAGGGCCCCAAGCCACCGTGACACCGCCGCCACGGCCAGCACAACTTGAGCTTCTAAGAGCTATAGAAAGGTGCTTCCAGGACTTCGGAAAGCGCTTCAGCGGCCATATGCATGTCATTGAAGAGAAGCTAAGCTTCACATACTAGCTGGGCTCGCCCCTCCCCGCGCCGCCCCCGCCCCCGTCCTCGCCCGGGTGCCCCCAGCCGGCGTTGGCGGCCCACGTGGCGCAGACGGCGTCGAGGGGCCGGAGGAGGCCCGCGGCGAGCCGCTCGCCCGCCTCGCCGCCCTCCACCGCCGCCAGCACCGCCGCCACCGCCTCCAGCGTGCACAGGTACCCCTCCTGCACAGAGAGATGAGGGGGGGGGGAAGAAAGGAGGGGGGTACGCGCCTGGGGCTGGACGCGGATGCGGTGGCGTGAAGGCCCCGCGGCGTCGATCGCGAGCCTCCGCAGCGGCGCGAGGCGCTCCGCGTTGCCCCGGAACATCCGCTTGCACGCCGTCCACGTCCCTGCCGGGGTACGCGAATCGGGCGGCTGCCGGGATCGAAAAGGAGACGCAGGGGTACCGTCGAGGACGACGAGCCAGTCGATGGGGCGGGGGGAGGAGGCGGGCCCGCCGGGGCCGGACGGGGGGGCGAGGTCGGCGGGGGTACAGGCGGTGTCGTCGGGGAAGAGGAGGAAGGCGCGGCCGGCGGCGGCGGCGGCGAGGACCTCGGGCAGCTCCGGGCAGTTCCGCGGCCCGAACAGCTTGCCCCTCCGCACCACCACCGCCCCCTCCGGCAGGCACAGCTCCAGGATCCCCACCCTGCGCCCCGCCCGGCGCGCTCGGGCGCGCGGCGGGGCGGGAAATGAAAGGGGCGAGGGGCGGGCGGGGCGGCTCACGTGTTCTTGAACTCCTTCGCCTCGGCGGGGTGCTGCGCGCCGGGCAGGTCAGGCGGCGCCCGGCGGCCTCGGGGGAGGCAAAGGGGGGGGCGGAAGGCGCCTGCAGGATGAGGATGCGCATGCCGGCGGCGCGGCCCAGCGGCAGCGGCCGCTCCGCCGGCAGCGCCGCGCAGATGCAGTTCGCTGCGGCCGGGCCGTCAGCGGGGCGGGCCGGGGCGGGGCGGGCCGGGCGGGGCGACGCGGGGGGCACTTCCCGCACCGACGATGCGCCGGCAGGTGGGGCAGAGGGCCCGCCGGGCGGCCCGCGCCTCCTCCTGCGCCGATGCCTCGCGGTCGGCCGCCTCGTCGCCGCTGCCGCCCCTCGAGTCGCCCGCAAAGGCGAGCGGGAGGCCCGCCGCCTCCTCCGCCCCACTGGCCGCCATCGCGAGCGACGCCGCTCGCGCGGGCCTCTGCCGCTGCGGCTGGAAGCCCGCTGAGCCGCTCGCTAGAGCGCCCCTTGCTCGCCCGAGCAGAAGCCGGCCACCTGCAGAGCGGCGGCGCAGTGAGCAGCTTCAAAGTGCGCGGCACGCGCTCTCAGCTAGAGCTGACGCTGTGCGGAGGAAAGCGCCGCCGCGGTTTCCAAATCAAACAAGCGGCGCACCTTGCGACCGGGTTGCAAGCCACGCGCGCGTCGCCTGCGCAGAGGGTGCGTGGAAGGCGGCTGTCGATCGCCTCTGCCGGCCGACCGCCTCGCTGCCTCGTCGGAGAGCGTCGAGTCGGCAGGAGCGCTTGGAGCCGGACTGCCACGCCGCGAGGGGCGGCAGCGGCGTGATCTGCACGGTCCCGGTCACGCAAAGATCACCAAATAACATCACCAAGTGCGATCGGCGATCCGCCACGCGATGTGGGCCAGCTGAGCGCGCAGCTAAGCGAGTGGCTACTTCAGAGCACCTGGTTTGTGATCGGACCGATCCAACAGGTCATCCAGCGCGTGTGGGAGCGCCGGGATCGCTCGGCTTCGTCGCACACCTCTAAACCCTCCCCCCCGGCGCCGAACCCACGTATTGTACACGATGGGAAAGTCCAAGAAGCGCCAGCCGGAGGAGGAGCTGCCCGTGACCCGCCCGAAGGACGAGGAGGAGACCGCGGACAACCTGCGCTTCGAGGACCCGTTCGAGGACGAGCTAGAAGAGGAAGAGGTCGAGGACGCCGGCGGTGCGCCCCGGGGCGCCGCCCGCGTGCGCGCGGGCATTTTCGAGTGCCTAGCTTGCCTTGGGATCGCCGAGGCCGCGCGCCGGGCCCGCGGCTCGGGGATCGGCCGCCGCGTCGTGCGGCTGATCTCGCGGTCGCGACTCCGCAGAGGGCGAGGAGGATGAGGACGGCGGCGGCGACGAGGAAGGCGAAGATGCGATGAAGGAGGAAGGGGGCGCCTCGGGCTCGGCGAAGAAGCCCGCGGGGCCGACGAAGGTCGGCCGCGAGCGCCGCGCCGGCGGCGGGGCGTGCTCCCGAGCCGTGCGGCCGCTTGCAGGTGTTCCGGCCTGGCGTCGACGAGCTGGCGGAGGGCGAGACGCTGGAGTTCGACCAGACCGCGTACACCATGTACCACTCGCTGAACGCCGAGTGGCCCTGCCTCTCCATAGACATCATCCGCGACACGCTCGGCGCGCACAGGACAAAGGCGCGCCCGCGTCGCGCCGCCCCTCGCCGCCCGCCGCCGCCCGCCGCCCGCCGCCGCTCACGGGCGCCCGCCGCGGCCGCAGTTCCCGATGACGTGCTTCTTCGTGGCGGGCACGCAGGCGGACCGGGCGTCGAACAACAAGCTCTACGTCATGAAGCTCTCGGACCTGCACCGCACCAGCCACCCCGAGAACAGCGACGGTGCGCGAGCCCAGCACGACCGCACCGCCCGCGCCCGCGGCCCACGCGCGCGGGCGCGGGCGGCGGCTGCAGAGGAGGACGACGAGGACAGCGACGCGGAGGACGAACCGGTGCTGCAGCACAAGCAGGTCAAGCACGAGGGCGGCGTCAACCGCGTCCGGGTGAGAGCGAGCGACCCGGCGCTCCCCCGAGCTCCGCCCCGCTGAGCCGAGCCGACGGGGCGCAGAGCTGCCCGCAGAAGCCGGAGCTGGTGGCGGACTGGGCGGAGACGGGCGCCGTGCACGTCTGGGACATCTCCGCCTCCCTCGCCAAGCTCCAGGACCGGCCCCCGCCCGTCCCCCAGGCCCGCGCCCTCGCCGACCCCAACAAGGCAAGCCCCCGCGCGACGCCGCGCGCGACGCCGAGGCCTCTCCCCTCGCTCTCTCTGACCGGGCGGGTCGCCGCGCCTCAGGTGGCGCCGCTGCAGACTTTCAAGGGCCACAAGGACGAGGGCTTCGCCATCGACTGGTCCCCGGTGACCCCCGCCCGGTCCGAGCTACCCGAGCCCCGCCCCGCCCCGCCCCGCCCCGCCCCGCCCCGCCCCGCCCCGCCCGGCCCTCGCCTGACCTTCCCCGCTCGGGGCGCAGGCTGGCGACGGGGGACTGCAAGAAGGGGATCCACGTGTGGGAGCCGACGCCGGGGGGCCGCTGGAACGTGGAGGGGCAGGCCTTCGCGGGGCACAGCGGCTCCGTGGAGGACCTCCAGTGGTCCCCCACCGAGGCCGAGGTCCCCCCCCCCCCCCCCCCTCCCCCCCCGACCTCTTTCCGAGGGCGCGGGCGGGCGCAGGTCTTTGCCTCGTGCTCGGCGGACGGGACGGTGAGGATCTGGGACGCCCGCAAGCGCGCCGCGGCGGCCCTCTCCGTGGACGCCCACCCGGGTACCGACGCCAACGTCATCTCCTGGAACCGGCCCGCCCGCCCCCGGCTCTTCCCCCCCCCCCCGGTTTGACGGCGTACCCCAGGCTGGTGACGTACCTGATGGCCTCCGGGGCGGACGACGGGTCCTTCAAGATATGGGACCTCCGCGCCTTCAAAGCGTGCGTACCCCCCTTCGCTTGGCCCCCGTCCCCCGCCCACGCCGCGCCGCCCGCAGCGACGCGCCCCTCGTCCACTTCAAGTACCACACGAAGGTACCCCCCGAATTCGATGCCAGCGTACCCCTCCCCGCCCTGAGCGATTTTACCCGCCTCTCCCGCAGCCGATCTCGTCCATCGAGTGGAACCCGAACGAGTCCTCCTCCCTCGCCCTCTCCTGCGCAGACAACACCGTACGCCCCCCGCGCCCCCGCCCCCCCCCCCGACCCTCTGAATCACGTACCCCCCTCTCCCCAGGTCACGATCTGGGACCTGTCGCTCGAGAAGGACGACGACGACACGACCGAGGAGGAGTTCCCCCCGCAGCTCCTCTTCGTCCACTCCGTGCGCCCGTACCCCCCGCTCGAGCTCCCGGCTGTACCCCCCGGAATCGAGCACGCCTTCCCCGCAGGGCCAGCAGGACATCAAGGAGGTCCACTGGCACCCGCAGGCGAGCCGCCGCCCCCTCCCCCCGATCCCTCCCCTCCCCTCCGCCCCCCTGAACTGCGCCCCCGCCTCGCTCAGATGCCGGGGGTGCTGATCTCGACGGCGGCGGACGGCTTCAACATCTTCAAGCCCGCCAACATCTGAGGCGCCCCCCGCCGCCGCGCTCTAGCTGTAGCCAGCCCTCGCCTTTTGGGGCCGCGCCGCCGCTGTTTGTGTGCTAGCTATAGGAACAATGAGCGGCACTGGCCCAATATTAATCCGCGGGCGCATGGCCATGGAACGCTAACGCGGCCGGGACTGCGAGAGGCCTATAGCTCAGGGCGAGGCAACGCCAGTGCTTGCGGCATGGGACGCGCGCTGCCAGGCTGACAGAGCTCGAGGCAGCGCATGCATGATCATGACGCTCGACGACGCCGGCGCCCCGCGGCCGGCGCCAGCGGCCGGCGCCAGCGGCCGGCGCCGGCCCTCACCACACGAGCCTAAGCTTTAGCGGCGATTGCTGCAGTGCCGGCGCCGCGCGAGCTTGGCCTTCCAGGCCTTGAGCTAGTGGGGTACGCGTCCCCCTGGATCGAATCTGAGTGCGATGCGCCGCGCGGGCTTCACCAGCATAGCCGGCTTGGCGGCGCCGCCGTCCAGCAACGCACATGCGGCGTACGTCGCTTGCCGACTTGGGCTGCTGTGGGGCCTGCCGAGCGGTCGGGTCGCGGTCACGTCGAGGTCCGCACGGGCCCGTCCCGTTTCGGCTATCCGGCGTCCTCACGCGGATGCTGCAGCGCGTCACGCATTCAGCGCCGCCTGTGCGCCCAGCCGCGGGATCTGCACTTCCGGTGCTCCGCCTTCCGGGCGAGCGTCGAGCGGAGAGCGTCGAGCAGCGCACATGTGAGCGCTTGTACCTACTCATGACCCCACGCTCCGCCTCGCTCACGCCCCGGGGCCGCAGCCCGCAAAGGGCGCCGTCGCGTCGATATCGTGGCCGAACCCGGAGCAGTGGAAGGGCGAGCGGGAGCGGGAAAGGGCGGAACTCCAGCACACATTCGAGGGCGTGCTGCGCGACTGCGTCACGCTGCAGGCGAGGAAGCGCCGAGCGCGCCTCGGCGTCCGCCGGCGCTGCTGAGCGCGCCGCGCCGCGGCCCGCAGGACGCGGTGGAAGCGTGCGGCGCGGCGCTCGAGAGGCTCCACGTGCCCGAGCCCGACATCTCCGCCCGTGCGCCGGGCCCGCTCCGCCGGCCGCACCGTCCCCCGCCGCCGACGCCCGCTGGGTCCTGCAGAGTACATCGTGGCACAGGGCGCCGGTCTGGTCGACGGCCGCCGCGGACTCCGCATCCACAGGCTCAAGTGCGCCGAATTGTTTTCTCCGTCGCCCTACGCCGCGCCGCGCCGAACGCCGCGGGCGGGGGTACAGCTCCCTGCGGGTAGCCGACCACGCGGCCATCGCGTCCCTCTGCGCCCTCCGCGCCATGCGCGTACCCGTCCAGGTACCCCTCGCCCGCGCATCCGTACCCCGTCTTCGCCCTACCCCCGCTCACGCCCCCTACCCCCCAAGTACCTCGCCGGGGAGTGGGACTTCCACGAGGTACCCCCCTCCCCGCCCGCCTCCGATATCAAATCAAAGCTCAGGCCCGATCAGGTGAACCTGCTGGTGAGGCCGCCGGTGCTGATCCCGCGCCCCGAGACCGAGGAGCTGGTCGAGCTGATTCTCCTCGCCGCCCGCGTGCGCACCCTGTACCCCTTCCTGCTCCACCCCCCTCCCTTGACCCGGCCCCGCGCAGGCGAACCCGGCGCGACCCATCCGGCGCATCCTGGACGTGGGGACGGGTACGGGCGCCATCATCCTCTCCCTCCTCACGGTCCGCGCCGTGCCCCCTTTCCTCCCCCCTCCGCCCCCCTCCGCCCGCCCCTCACGCCCTGGATCTTGGGCAGGCGCTGCCGGGGAGCGAGGGGGTGGCGGTGGACGCGAGCCCGGCGGCGGCGGAGCTGGCGCGGGAGAACGCGGCGCGGCTGCGGCTCGCGGGGCGCGTGCGAGTCGCCTGCGCCCCCTTCGAGGCCTTCGCCGAGGCCTACGCCGGCGGTCCGCCCCCGCCCCCGCACCCGCCCCCTCCCTTCCCCCTCCGGGCTGCCGCCCCCTCCCCCGGCCGCCCCCCCGGCCGCCCCCCCGACGCCGGGGCGCGGCAGAGCGGTTCGAGGTGCTGGCGTCGAACCCGCCGTACATCCCCTCCCTCGAGGTCGACACCCTCATGCCCGAGGTGCGCGGCCCGCCCCCGCCCGCCCCCTTCCCTCCCGCCCCCCGCGCTACGCCGGCCTGGGCCGGACCACCCTGGCCCGGTCTCCGCCCCGCGTCCCTCCCTCGCTCAGCGGGGGCGGCGTGGGGCAGGTGCGGGCGTACGAGGACCGGCTGGCGCTGGACGGCGGCCCCGACGGCATGGGCGTCATCCGCCAGGCGAGCGCTCCGCTCGCCTCCCCGCGCCGCGCCTGCGCTGGCTGACGGCCGGGGCAGCTGCTGAGGCACGCGCCGCGGCTGCTGGTCCCGGGGGGCTCCCTCTGGCTCGAGACGGACCCCACGCACCCGCCCCTCATCCGCCACGCCCTCGCCTCCCTTCCCCCGGTCCTCTCCCTCCCCCCTCCCTCCCCGCTTCTTTTCCTCTCTCACCGCGCTCGTTCTCGCAGGGGGAGGACGGGTCCCGCCTGGAGCTCGTGAGCGTCCACCTCGACTTCTGCGGCCGCCAGCGCTTCTGCCGCGTGCGTTCGCGCTTCGTTCGGTGCCCTGTTCAGGCGCGGCACTGCTGACGCGGCGCCGCCAGCTGGACCTGGTGCCCGGGCCGGGCGCCGGGGCGGGCGCGAGCTCGTCGAGCGCAGCGTCTGCGGGGGCGTCCCGCGAGCGCCCCGCGCCGCCTCCGGCGCCGGCCTCGGAGGAGGCGGCGGGCCCCGCGCTGCTCGACCAGCAGCGGGCGCTGTACGCGAGGCTCGAGTTCGGCGCCGCGTGAGGCCCTTAAAGTTAAGCTTTCACCCCTTCGACTTCAGCCTTTTCCCTTTCCACCCTTCCAATGCACGCTTTTTCTCTCGTCTCTGTGGGCGGCGCTAATGAAATTACGCGAGATACCGGTTTCACTCTATGGATCTGCGTGTCTAGCTTGTAAAGGATGTGGGCTGCCGTGGGGCGGGCCGTGGGATGGAAGGGAGGAAGGAGGGAATGAGATGAGGGGCCGAGGGGTGCGAGGCTAGGTGCAGCAGCGCCGCGGGGGCCGCCCGTCCGCCCCTGCCGGCCCCGGGGCCGCCTCGAGGGCTATCGGCCTCTCGTCCGGCCGCACGACCCGCGTCGGGTTCCGCGGGGTGCCTGTACCCCCCGCCCCGGGCCCCGCGATGCCCCTCTTCACCGCGAAGTCGCGCGCGATCGCCTCGAACAGCGGCTCTACCCCTTCGCCTGCCCCGGGTACCGGTGTGAGGCCAGAGCGCGTCGGGGCCGAAGCCGGGGGGGGGTACCAGAGGCGGATGAGGTCTCCCAGTGGGTGGCGCCGCTCTGAACGGCGTACTCCCGCGCCTCCGCCTCGGGCACCTGCCGCGCAGCGGGCGCCAGGTCCACTGCAAAGCGAGCCGGGTCGTCAGCAGGGCGCGAGGCGGAGGCGCGGCTGAGGCCGCGGGCGGCGGCTCACTCTTCGTAGCGACGACGTAGATGCTGCAGTTGGGCTGGCACGCAGGGCGGGTGAGGGCAGGCGCTCATCCGCGCGCCCGAGAGAGCGCGAGCGCGAGGCGCGGGTACCTCGCTGCCGCGAAGCTCGTTCGTCCAGAACTTCACGCGCTCGAACGTCTCTTTTCGGGTCACGTCTGCGCACCGGCCCGGCGAGTCGGGAACCGTCGGCACCGGAAGACGGGGCCGGAGAGGACCATAGCAGACGATTGCAGCCGCAGCGGCCCTGTAATAGAGCCGGCTGAGCGACTCGAACCGCTCCGCGCCTGCGGCGGAGTTCGACGAGAGAAGCGGGCAGCGGTACCGGTCAGCGTGGGGACGCACCGGCCGTGTCCTGCGACATGTGTAAGCGCCGCGTGCATTGCGCGGTTTCAAAGAGCTGTCGCGCACCCAGATGCCAAGCGTGATTGTCCTCTGCTCGACCTGGACGCTGCAATGGCGCTGACTGAGCCGGCGGAGGCGGCCGGTCAAGCGCGCCGCGCGACGCCGACGGACCTTTTAGCGCCAAAGGCAGCCCCGACTGTGTTGCTAGCGATGGCGACAAAGCGGCCGTGCAGGAAGCGCTCGACCAGGGCACTCTTGCCGACACTCGAGCTGCCGAGGAGTACCACCTTCAAGTCCACGGGTCTGTTCGCCATTCTTCGAAGTGCCTGGCTATCGCCTGGAGGTCATCGCGCTGGTCGTCGCCGTGTTGGCCTCTAGATCTGCCGGGTACGCGACTTCGCCGACTCCGCTTGCTCCTGGCCCGGCTAGGCTGATTCGCTCCTTGGAGACGCGGCGAGTAGCAGCGGCAGAAGCCGTCTGCAGCGACCGGGAGACGCGCGCGCGAGTCGGCCGCGATGGCGCCGCCGAAGCAGGAGGAGCTGGAGAGCATGCGCGAGGGAACGCAGAACTTCCGCATCATCACGTGAGCTCCCTAGGCCGTCGCTCGCCCGGCCGGCGGCGCCGCGCGCCTCTCGCCGCCGCTCTTACCCGGTCGCGCCGCAGCAACACCAAGGTCAGCTTGCGCCTTCCGTGCGAGGGCGTAGAGAGCGGATTCCTGCCCGTCCGAATCACGTGCGCATGCGCCAGCCGGCGCCGCCGCGGCCCGCCGAGATGCCAGCGCACGCCTGCCGTTGACGCGCGCCCGAACCAGCTTCCCGAGCATCTACCCGTTTGAGCCGGCGGTCCTGTCCGTCGTCGACGGCATCCCAGAGCCGAAGCGCAAGTGCGTGGCCGGCCAGCGGCGCGCGGCGCGGCGCCGGCCGAGCGCGCCGCCGGCGCCGCAGGAAGGTGGAGGAGGCGTGGGCGGAGCAGGCGGCCGCGCGCTCGGGCCCCGAGGGCGCCCCGCACGCCAAGGCCGTCCTGGACTGGCTCCGCGAGCGCATCTCCTCGCTCGTCTCCGACCGGCCCGCCCCGGCGCCCAAGGCCGCCCCGCGCCGCGCGGGGTCCGAGGGGGAAGCCTCCGGGAGCGGCGAGGAGGACGAGGACGAGGACGAGGAGGACGAGGACGAGGGGGAAGAGGAGGAGGAAGAAGACGACAGAGTGACAGGGGGCGCGGCGGAGGACCTCGCCATGCTCGGGTTTGGAGGAGGCGCCGGCGGGCAGGCAGAGCGGCCGCCCCGGCCTCCCCGGGACTCCCCGCCGCCCCGCGCCCCCCGCGGCGGTGGCGGGGGCGGCGGCTCCAGCGAGGAGCCGGCGCCGCTGCCCGCGGCGAGCCGGGGCGGACCCTCCGCGAACCCCAAGAGGGGTACCGAGCTGCGGCTCCACGGCCTCGACGCGCGCCCCGCTCCCACTCCCCTCTGAATTACTGCGCCGCGCTGATTCGAGCCCAGATCTTCGAGATCGGGATCCTGGAGTTCACTTCCATGCGCGCCGTCGTCGCCTGCGCCCGCTGCAAGGCGCAGAACGAGGTGCACCTGTACCCCCGAGAACTCGCATCCCTGAGTAACAATGTCCCCCACGCAGATAACCATCACGAAGGGCGCGGGCTTCTCCACGCGCGCCGACTGCCCGAAGTGCCATACCCCCCAGGCGCGCCCGCCGGTCCTCGGCGTACCCCCTATTGTCTCACCCCCTCCCCCGCAGTCCATTGCTTTCCGCCCGGATCCGATGTACGCCAATCAGCCCGTCGCGGGGTACTTCGACCTCGGTCCGGCACCCGATCCCGCCCACCCCTCCAATGCCTTGTAACCCATGACGTCGCGGTACCCCCAGACGGGGCCAATATGTTCGACCTGCTTCCCTCCGACTGCGCCGCTCACTGCTTCGGCTGCAGCGCCCGCGTGCGCGCCGCAACCCCGTTCTACGGTACCCGTCTCCCTCATCGCGGGCACCGGTCCGGCAGGTGAACTTCAAGGGGGTATCGGTGGCGACGACGTACGACAAGACGTGCGGGCAGTGCCACGCCCGCCTCACCCTGCGCTACGAGAAGGTAAGAGCCCGGGGGGTACACGATATGAGAGAAATGCGTCCGGCTCAGGCCCATTTGGGTACCGTGCGTGCAGGCGACGTTCCGGAAGATAGCGGAGGGGGGTGCTGGCTCCTCGGCCTCGGGCGGCGGCGGTTCGGGCGCCCGCGCAGGCGGCTCCGGTGCGCCCGCCCCGCCCCACCCCCACCCCGCCCGAACCTGGTACCCCGGCAGGGAGCAGCAGCAGCAAGAGGGACCCGAACCTGCCGCCGGCGGGGCAGCCGCTGCCGGACACGGGCACGTGCAAGCACTACAAGAACTCCCACCGCTGGCTCCGCTTCCCCTGCTGCGGCCGCGCCTACCCCTGCGACGACTGCCACAACGTGCCCCCCATCCCCTCCTCTAGCCCCCCCTCCAACAACCGAAACACCCGTACCCCCGCGCGCAGGAGACGGCGGGGCACGAGGCGAAGTACGCGAACAGGATGATCTGCGGCTTCTGCGCCACCGAGCAGGCCCGTCTCGGTCTCGATGTTTCTAGCTCCCGCCCTGCGCGCGGCCTGACGCCGGCGCCTCTGCAGCCGTACTCGAACGACAAGTGCGCCGGCTGCAAGAAGGAGATGGCCAAGTCAGGCCTCAGGTGAGCCGCGGGGCGGAGGACCCGAGGGCCCGGCCCGGCTCGACGCGAGTTCGAGCGCCGCCCGCCCCCGCGCAGGCGGGACCTGATGAGCGACAAGGACGCCCGCAAGCACCGCAACAGGCGCGCTCGATGCTCTGCGCGCGCGCGCCCCAGGCCCCGGCCCCGCCGGCGCCCGCCTGAGGCTGGGATCGGCGCAGCGAGATGAAGACGAAGAGCAAGAAGTCGGAGCGCGTTGGGCAGAAGAAGCTCGTCTGACCCCGAACGCCCGCCGCCGCCCGGCCCGGCCCCTGGGCCTCCCGCCGCCGCTCCTCCCCGGCCACCCCTCCCACCGCCCCGCCCGCGGGGCCCCCTCTTGCCCGGGGCCCCACCGCCCTCCCCCTGTGCCTCGCCGATCCGATTTACTCATCTCGAGCTCGTGCGATGTACAATCCCAACACGGATCGCAATCGCTATTTACAGCAACCACAAAACGAAGATACGCGTACGCGTCCGCGTGCGTATGCACTGCGGAAATCGCAACGGCAATCGCGACGGCTAGAAGCGGGCCCCGATGCGGAAGCCGAAGGAGCCGTCCTGGCGGAGGGGCGTGTTGCCCCCGCCCTGGAGGACGGGGCCGCGGAGGGAGAGCGTCGCGTGCTCGCTGAGGGGGACGTTCAGCTGGGGGACGGTGGCCACGTCGACCCGGGTGGAGCCGTCGCCCCGGAACGCGAGGAACGTGTCCGCGCGCACCTCGACCTGCGCGCGTGCGTCCAACGCGTACGGTTCTGGTTAGAAGCCAGCCTGAGCTTAGCAGGGCAAGAATTTTAGGAGGGCAAGCTTCAACGCGATATCGATCCACGGACTGCAGGATTGCCGAGGATCGAGGAGCGCACCTTATCATTGCCGAAGCTGATCGGCACTGGGATCGTGACCTTCTGCTGCGGCACCGGGGTCTGTCCGGAATGCAAGCGGACCATTTTCTCGAATGCAGCTTTGTGCTCGGCCGCCGACAATTGCAACCACTTGTCCATGGTAGCAGGCCCGGGGTGTTAGTGTTGACTTTAGATTGGCTTAGAAATGCTGGATCGGAATGCGTGCAGTGCAGAATGAGGTCCGATCGATATCAGGCCGCCTGCTGGGCCTGGCAGGTCAAGTGACTGTTGAAAAAATACTTGGTCTCATGACAAGGTCAAGTGACCACGTCATGTCTGTTGAATTTGACGTCACTGAGTCATGATCATGATCATGATCCGATGATCATGATCATGATCATGATCACGGCGTCGACGTCACATTCCCGATCGAACTCCGAGGCTCGAGCTCATAACCGCTCATCCACGGTCGCCGATCGAGTCGCCGCGAGTCGCCCCATGGCCAGCTCGCGGCCACAGCCCGGAAGTTGGGCCGGAACCGGCGGTCGAGTGACTTCGCCAGTGGACACTGAGCCAGTTATACTGTAAAGCAGGAAATATTTAAGAGGTTGGATATTAATAGTACTAAAGCTCTAAAGCCTAAGTACTAAAGATTTTGATACTATTAAGCCCGAGGCCCGGGGTACGTGTCGCAGTAACGTCGGCGCGGCCGTGGTTAAATTGCTCGAAGCTAAGGGAGCGCAGAAGCGCGCCCAACTTGGCAACTCTTAATTATTCTAGGCCTACTAAACCGGCCGAACCCCGGAATTACTAAACATTTTGGGCTCTTAAATATTTCAGAGCTCGCCATCACTTCGGCCTCCCTCGCCTCCGCTCTCGATTCTCCATACCCTTCGAATAGCCGCCTTCTCTCTCCTCCTCCGCCCTCCCTCCCCCCCTCGAGCTCCGGGTCCTCGGCCTCTGCCCCGCTTCCGAGTGTTGGCGAGACTGTCCTCTTTTCGGTCTCCCCGTCATTCCGGCTCCCTGCTCCCCCTTCGGCGCCTCGGGTCCCATCTGCGGGTCCTATCCCGCTTCCTGGCGCTCGTGAGATTCGCCGCCGGCGCCCTCGTCGGGCCCTTGCGCCCTCGAGCTCGTCTCTCTCTGCGCCGCCCATGACCCCCGTGTCATCTGATCCGGCGCCACCTGACCTTTCTCCTGCTTCGCTGCCCTCTCTTCGGCGCCGGCAGCGATCCCCGTCACCTGCTCGCGGCCCTTCCCCTGCCTCCGGATCCGACCCTTCCTCGGCTCCCTCCTCGCCTCTTCCGCCTCGTAGGCCTCCGCCGCGTTCCCGTCGGCGGATCTCTCGATCGACCCTGGACTCTCCGCCTGCCACTGTCTGTGGGGTACCTCCGCCGCCGTGTTCGGCGCCGGCTGTCAGTACTTTGCTCGGTAGCTCCCCCATCGTGGCTCCTCGGGGGCCTCTTCGTCGTCGTCGTTCGCTGGGTTCCGGCTCCGGGTCAGATTTCTCGCCGGGCTTACCTTCTCCTGGCTCTGCTCCTGGGCCCTCAGCTCCGGGACCGGCTTCCCCGATCTCCTCCCGGACTCGTGGTCGTACCCGTCGCCGGCTTGCCGAGCCTACGTCTCCTTCTACTTCCCTCCGGCGGTTTGCCGGGCCGGACCCTCCGGCCTTTGTTCTTGATACCGGACCGCCGCCTTTGCCTTCGTCTTCTGCTTCGCTGGTCGTATCCCGCCGGCGCCGGCGTACTTCGTCTTATAGTTTAGTTCGGTCTAGTTCGGATTCTGATCGTAGTGTTGATGCTAGAGTTACTAAAGTTAGTTTCAATACTAGCTATAGTCCTCGTGCTCAACCTGTTGTTCGCCGTCGTTTGCAGTTCGACTGCCCGTCTCGACCCCGGTCGGCTTTAGTGATTCCTTTGACTGTCCTTTTGCCTGCTCTTGATCCGCCTGCTCCGCCTCCTGTGTCCTCCTCGACCTTGTGCCGTAGCTCTGCCCTTTCGCGTCGTCCTGCTTCGCCTCCGCCTCCGCGTCGTCTTGTTGTTCCTCTTACTTGTCTGCTTCCTGTTATTTATCTTTCTCAAATTTGTCCTCCGCTTCTTAGTGATGTAATTCCTTCCGATATTGATGGTATCTCTAGCTCTGGCTCTTCTTCGTATCAGTCATCCTCTGTCCCTAGATCTGCTCGATTTCTCGTCTCTTCTCGATCTGTCTCGAGCTCTGTGTCTTTTCTTTTTTATTGTCGATTTTGGCTCTTTGTCTTATCTTTCTTCGTGCTCTTGTCTTAGTTATTTTGCTTTTTTGTCTTTAGGCCCCCTGGGCAGCCCCCGCAGTGCTGGTGTCTAGAGACTGTGGCCGGTAATTCACCAAAAAAAAAAGATTTTGATACTATTAAACCCGAGGTCCTGGGGGTACGTAGCGCAGTGACGTCGGCGCGGCCGTAGTTGAATTGCTCGAAGGGAGCGCAGCTGCAGAAGCGCGCGCGCGGCGTCGCCGGCGCCCGGCGTCGAGCACCCCCCCCTTGCACGCGCCGCGTCCACGTGCACCCCGGACCCCCCGGGCCCCTGCTAAAGCCTTCGGCGACCAACTCTTAATTATTTTAGGAATTACCCCGGAATTACTAAACATTTTGGGGTCTTAAATATTTCCTGCTTTACAGTAATTAACGTTGCAGTGCGTGCACGTTCAGCACAGTTGACAGTACGTATACGCAGTCAAGTACGTATACAGCCCCCGCTGAGCACAGTCAGTACTGGCCATGCATATGGCATGGTTACCATATGCATATGCATGGTATACCGGTACTGGCGCATTATAATTGGGACTTTCAAAAGTAAATTCGAAATGATTCGAATTTGAGATCCACGCCTCCGGATCCCGCGGGGGCCCCCTCGAGCTCCGCCCCCGCCTGGCCCTCAGGGCCCCCAGGCACACGCTCGCCCGTCCCTTGGAGGATCGCCTCGCCTGCGTGCCCTCCCCAGCGGCGTTCCCCTCGCCCCCTCGCAACGTACTCTCCGGCACTGCGCTGCTCAAAGCTCTTTCTCATGCTGGAGGACCCCCCGGGCTGCACAAACAAGGGCGTCGCCGCTGCTGCGCCCGCGCGGGGAGCTACTCTGGCATCTCAGGTGTGAAGCAGGGGGCACTGAGCTCCGCTGGTCTCGCTCTCGGTCACTGTCGGACGGGCCCGCCGCGGCCGCCCCGCCCGCCGCGGCCGCCCCCGCGCCGGCCTCCTGCACCGCCGCCGCCGCCGCCACCACCGCCGAAGCCCATGAGCATCTGCTGCTGCCAGTTGAGGGCCGAGGCGGGGCCGGGCCCGCCTCCGTGCCGGCGCCGGGTCCGGGGGCCGCCCCGCCGCCCGGAGGCCCCGCGACGAAGCCCGAGGGGGCGCCCACGCGTCCGCCGGAGGCTGGGGCCGGGCGGCGCCCCCTCCGCGCCCCCGCGGCGGCCCGACGCCGGCCGCTGCTGCTGCCGGGCCGCGTTGGCGCCGGCGGCCGGCGCCGCGGGCGGCGTCGGCAGGAGGGCCGGGCCGTCGAGGGCGTGGGCGGAGGGCGCGGGCGGCCTGGGCGCCTGCTGCTGCTGCTGCCCCGGGCCGGCCCGCGTCCGCCGCGGCGCCCGCGCTGGCCGCCCCGCGCAGCCGGCGGCGGCCCGACCTCGAGCTCGGCGAACGAGGCGAGGGGGCGAGCCCCGGGCCGGGCGGCGCCGCCGCAGCAGCTGCAGAGGCAGCCGGCGCCGGCGCCGGCGGCGGGACGGCGGCGGCGGGCGGGGGAGAGCGGCGCGCGCGCGGCTGCTGCAGCATCGCCTGCTGCTGCCACGTCAGGTCCGCCCCGGGGCCGGCACCGGCGCCGGCGCCGAGGGGCCCCGCGTGGGGGCCGCGGAGCCGGCAGCACCGGCGCCGCCGCCGGCGGGGGCTCGCCCCGGCTCCGGCCGGGGGGCGCCCCGGCCGGACGCCGACCCCGGCCTGGCGGGGACCGCGGGCCGGCGAGCCCGTGCACGCCGCGGCCCCGCGTCGCGCCAGTGGCGACGAAGCCGCGGCCCCGCCCGGGCCGGCCGGCTGGCGCTGCGGGGCCGGAGCCACCCCGGTCGGGGAGGCGCGGGGGGGGCCCGGAGGGCCCTGGCTGCGGGGCAGGCCGCGGGCGAGCCAGTCGAGGCGGGGCGGGCCGGTGCCCCCGGGCTCCTCGCACGGCTGCGCCGCGCAGGAAAGCCTCAGGCGACGTCTTCTCAGATAGAGAGGGCGGCCGGCGCAGGGGCGCACGAGGGCGGCGATGAGGAAGGGCTCGCGGAAGGGGCGGCACTTCTGCGAGGGCAGCAGCGGCCGCTGCAGCGCTGCGCGGCGGCGGGGCCCGGTCAGGCGCACGCAGAGGGGAGCGGGGGCGGGGGCGGGGGCGGACGCGGGGGACGGGGGTCGAAGTGGAAGGCGGTGAGGGGGGCGGGGAGCGCCGCCCGCTCCCCGAAGGGCGCCGCGTCCGGGCACGCCGCGAACGCCCCCGGCGTCAGCCCGTCCGCCTGCTCCCCGGCGTGAGAGGAGCGAGGCCGAGCGAAGCGGGGGGGGGGGGTACGGGACCTCGGCGTGGAGGCGGCGCAGGACCTCGACGATCGCCGCGCTGCTCTTCGTTCGCTTCATCGCCGCGAACGCCTGCGCCGAACGCTCAGGGCTACGGGATTTGCGCAGCAGCGGGCGAAGGGGTACGCGGGCGCGCCTCGTCGAGGGACTGGTGGTAGCGGGGTAGGAGGTCGCGGAGGGGGGAGAGCACGAAGGGGGCACCCCGGGGGGGCAGCAGGTACAGGGCGAACAGGTGCGGCGCCCTGCGCTGCGTTTGAGGGCGGGGGGCGGGGAAGGGGGAGAGGTACAGGCGGGGGATCGCACGAGGGGAGGGGCTCGAGACCCGTGCGGGCCGGGGAGAGGGCCGCAGTCCGTTCCGGCTCAGAGCCCACCCTGCGCCCGCCAGCCCTCAGCGCAGCACGGGAGAAGGGGGCGGCCGGGAGCGCGCGCGGACCACTCGGCGAGGACGCGGGCGGGAGGGGCGCCGCCGGGGTAGACGTAGAGCGGCTCGTGGCAGCGGCCGGTGCCGTACATCTCGAGGTTCCAGAGCAGGCCTGGGGCACGCGCGGAAACCGATCGGCGAGGCGCGGGGAAGGGTGGGGTGGTGGGCGCGGGGAGGGGTACCCCGGAGGTAGAGCTCGCAGTTGTGCCTGCTGCTGCTGCTTCGGGCGGCGTGGCCGGCGGCGGGGGCGGCGGCGGCGGCGGCCGGCGCCTCGTGCTCCTCGTCCTCCTCGTCCTCGTCCTCGTCCTCCTCCTCGTCTTCCTCGAGCTCGGCCTCCTCCTCCTCCTCGTCGACCTCGAGCGGCGCGATCGCCTCGTCCTCCTCGCCCTCCTCGGTCGGCCCCTCGCCCCCCGCGGCCGCCAGCGGGACCAGCGGCGCCCCGCCCCCCGCCCCCGCCGCCTCCGGCCCCCTGCCGCCGCCTCAACGAGCCAAACGTCCACGCGAAGGCGGGGGTGCGCGCACGTAAGGGGGACGGGTGCCGCCTCGTCGTCGTCGGGGACGAACCCCTGCGCAGCGGCCGGTCGGCGCGTTCGCATGGCGAGGGAGTACACGAATGGGGTACCCGGATAGAGGAGAGGAAGGCGGCCAGGGCCTGCGGCTCGAGGCGGGGCGAGTCCGGATCCCCGGTGACGATCGGCCCGATCTTCTTGCTTCGCCGCGCGTTCAGGTACCCCCGCCAGGCCGGGTTGAGGCTGTACCCCCGCAGCTTGGGCAGGTAGTCGTTCCCGCAAAGGATCGCCATGAGAACGAAGTCGGCCCGGACCGAATCTGAGGGGGGGGGAGAGAGAGGGGTAGTCGGTAAGGCAGGCGTTTGGTTAGCTCGGGAGGGCTACGCCCTCGCTCACCACCGGCCCCGGGTACGTGGTGCTCGAATGCGGCCTGCATGCGGTCCAGGTCGTAGAGGATCGTGAACGGCTGCCCCTGCGGAGGTGCGGGATCAGGACTCTGCGGGCGGGGGTACGGGGGCGCGGCGCGTGCCTTGGCCTGCGGATCGGCCGCGAGGACGCTCATCCCGGAGGATAGTCGCGTGCTCAGGCCTGCCGCGGGGGCTGAGGGGAGGCGGGGGCCGGGGCCGAGGGGGTATGGCTAAGGCGCACCGAGCAGGATCAGATCCGCATCCATACCCACGATGAGGTATTTCTCCCCCTTGGGGCGCGTCCTACACCGGAACATCAGACACGGATGGGGGAGGAGGCGGGGGTACGTCGTCCTTGCCTGGCGAGCTCGTTGATGCACTCGACGATCTTCAGTTCGCCCTGGGGGAAGGATTCGCAGGGGCTTACGGGGGCGCGGGGTGGGTACAGGGGCGGACCTCGCCGGCCCGGCGGGCGCTGCTGATGAAAAACCGCACGTTGCGGTACTTGCCGCCCTGTACCCGGGATATCAGGACGTGGGAGGGGGGGAGCTGTGCAGGAGTACGGCAAGCTCGCCTGCACGCGCTGGCAAATGTAGTACTCCAGTGCGTTCTCCAGCCGGAGCATGAAGTGCGTACCCTGCGGGAGCGCCGCCCCGGGTCGCCGTTGGACCGGGGTAGGGGCGCATCGCTCGCCGGGCGGGCGTCGGAGGGAGGGGTACCGGGGTGAGCATAAGCGGGTCGACGACCAGCTCGCGCTCAGCAGCCTTGCCCGACTGCTTCTGCGGCGGGGCTCGCGCCGGGCGGGGCCGCGCAGGAGGCGGGAAGGGGGAAAGGCTCATCGCGCCTTGCCGCGCCGCGCGCGCTGCGTGTTGACCTTGGCGAGAGGGCCCTGCCCGCCCGCCTCGTCGGCGCCGAAGGGAGAGAGGGGAAGGAGGGCGGGCGGACCGGGCCGTCGAGGACGAACCAGACGGTCGCTGTGGGCCGCACGCTGCGCAGCGAGGGCGCCGAGATAAGGATTCGGGCCCTAGGGGCGAGTCGCGCGGGGCGAGGCTAGACTTCGGCTGGGCGGGGCGGCGGCCCCGCGTCCGAAGCGAAGCGCGGGGGAGCACCTGCGGAGCACGCGGTCGACATTGGCGTAGAACTTGACGAAGAACGCCTCCTCGCTCCTCGAGTTGCGCGCCACCTGCGTGCGCGCGCACGCATGTTCGAATCGGACCACGCACGTCACGTCAGACGGAAGAGTGCGGCGCGGGCCGGGCCGCGCGCTGCTAGTGGAAGCGATCGCTCGCTCGCTCGCTCGCCTTATGCGCGATGCCGTTCAAATCGAAGAATATCTGGACGGCCGGGCTGGCTCGAAGGGCGCCGGCGCGAAAGCTGGTCTGGGGTGCGTACGTGATCGTAGGCTCTTGGGGCGTCCGTCTCCTTCACGTTGACAACGGCGCCGGCGGAGCCGAAGGTCTTGGCAAGCCACTTGTGATATCCAGCGATTCCCATCCTCGTGGGTTCGACGCGTGCGGTCCGGAAGGGCTCAGGAAACGGGCGTTGAGGGAAGATCGACCGCAGGGACGGGCTGAAGGCGATCGATGGCCACCAACTGATCGCGCGGTTGCCGAGAAAGACGCTCCGCGCGAGGCGCGCGGGCACGCGGCCCGATGGCTTGGTCGAAACACCGGAGGCTCCAAGGGAGGATGCTAGATTCTTCGACACGCCCAGGCCGCAACAAGGCCCGAGGAACATGCAAGGGATCCGGGTGGGCGAGACGCGCAACAATTTTCGTACCCGGCAAACAGTTTTTGCAGGGTAAGTTCGCACTCTCCAATGTGATTGGCTAGTGCGCGCGGCGTCCTCCCACGCGACCGCGCTCGTGCCCGGCCTCGTTTTTGCAGAACGGAATGTCAAGCATGATGCAAGCATTGACCTGGAACTTGTCTGGCTCGTATATCTGCTCCCTGTGCGTCGCTAGACCCATTTTTGTCCCGGGTGTTGGTGCCTGTTCCTGGATCACCCTTTGGTCGGACGGGACCGGGAGACACGTTTTCGGGGTCCCCTGGGGATGGGCTTTCAGGGTGTACCGCGCGGCCCGGGTTGTGCACGTGAGGAGTTCGAATTCAGGGAAACGCGATTTGGGGTAGGGTTGGGCCCAAAGGAGAGGGACAGGGGAAGTGTTTTACCCTTCCCCAATAATCTCTATCGAACTCTACCCCAATAAGCTCATGATCAATACAGCGAACTCTATCGATGTCGCCTCGAGCTCGAGGCTGCGAGCAGCGAATTAGAACGTACTCAATCCAGTGAACTCGATCGATGTCGCCCCGCGGCCGCGAGCCCGACTGTGTACGTGTGATCTAGGAGGCGCGCGGAGAGGAGATTTAAATTTAGAGGCGCTGGGGGGGGGGGGGGGGGGGGGGGCGCCGCGAAACTAGGCAGCCATGGCCAGTCGGCCAGTCGGCCGCGGCAGTTAGCGACTCTGGCCGGGAAAGGGTTCGCCCCACCGGGGACGCCTGCTTCTCCAAATGAAACGCCCCCATCAACCCCGACCCCCTGGCCTTCAACCCCCTCGGCGGCGCGCCTCGACGGGTGGGGCGGAGGCGCGGCGGGCGCGGCACGGCTCGCTCGGCGGGCGGAGGCACAGCGGGCGGCGGCGCGGCTCGACGGCCGCTGGCGGGCCGGGGCGGAGGCGCGGCGGGTGGCGGAGCGACTCTCCGGGCGGGGCAAAGGCGCGGCGGGCGGCGGAGCGGCTCCAGAGTCCAGATACCCGGGCGGGCGGCGACGCGGCGGGCGGCGGCGCGCCGCGGCGGCTCGAGCTCGACGGGCAGGACGGAGGCACAGCGGGCGGCGGAGCGGCTCTCCGGGCGGGGCGAATCGAAGGCGCGGCGGGCGGAGGCGCGCCTCGACGGGCGGGGCGAAGGCGCGGCGGCGGAGGCGCTGGCAGGCGGCTGCAGCTACCCTCAGAAAATTGAGACGCTTATCGATCTTCGAAGGTCGAAGAGTTCACGATCGCCAGCATGGCGAGTTCCGCGATCGCCAACCTGGCATTTTTTGCGCCGGTTGCGAGTCTTGCGACTCTAACTTTAAGCTTGCGAGGCGTGAAACGGTTTTCGAAGATCCACGGCGGATTCCACGTTGGCTCTGCGATCACGAACGCCGGCCCTTCATTCATTGCACTGCTGATCATGATCATGATCTCGATCGGGATTCGGGATCTGCCAGAGATCTAGGCCTAGGGCCTTCTAGATCTACCGTAGGCAGCTGGCATGGGCCGCATGGCAGGCATTGGCAGCCTAGGCCTGGCACAGGCTGGCAGCGCCGCACGCCCTGCGGCGGAGCCCCCAACGCCGCCCCCTTCGCAGGTGCGCCCCCGAAGGCTCTAGACCTAGAGCTTCGGGGCGAGAGCGCGCGCTTCCAGCCCTCGCCCCCTTGCATTTGGTCCCGCGCGGCCCGATCGCGTTGTCGCCGCGCTCGCTAACGTCAACATTCCCCCGGCCCGCACACGTGCACGCAGATGTGGAAGCCCTGGGCGCGCGCCAGGAGGCCCGCGCGGAGGCGGAGGCGGAGGCGGATGTCTTCTGCGCCGGCCTCCTCGAGCCCGGCGACCAGCTCGCGGGGCCCAACTTAGGCTCCTCCGCGCTGGCGCCGAAGCCGCCCGGCGCCGGGGCCGCTGGGGAGGCGGCGTGGTGCCGGCGGCCCGGGACGGCGGCGACGGCGGCCGCGAGCCTCGCCGCCAGCGAGCCCGAGCCGGGCCCGAGCCCGAGCCCGAGGGCGACGGCGCGCGGCCGCCGGGGCGGCGCGGGGCGCGCCCGGGGCACTCCCGCGTGGCCTCGTGGCTCCAGAAGTGGTCGACGGAGGTCGAGGTCTTCGGCTGCGAGGACGGCCCCGGTGCGGGGGGCGACGACGAGCGCGAGGGCCCGCGCCCGCGCCCGCCCGCCTCGCGACGGTCTCCGAGGGCCCCGAGGGGGCCCCCTCCCCCCGCCTCCCCTCCCCCTCCCCTTGCCCGGCGCCTCGCCCCGCCCCGCCATCGCGGGGCTGGCCCCGGCGACCCCATCGACGCCGGGGCGCGGGGCCCGAGGGGCCGAGGACCCCGAGGAGGCGGGGCCCCGCCGCGCCTGCCGCGCCCGCCGCGCCATCGCCGCCGCCCTCTCCGCCGCCGGCCTCGCCCCCGCCGCCTCGCGATCGCCCCCGGGCCACTGCGGGGCCGGCGCCGGCACGCCCCCGCCTCGCCACGCCCCGGGAGCCTCGCCCCGCTCCCCTCGCCCGCCGCCGGCCAGCGCCGCCTCTCGGGCCCCACCGCCTCCGTGGCGGTCGTCCTGGCGCCGGCCCCGCGGGCCCGCAGCGCGAGCCCGGCGGCCCCGGGCCCCCGCGGGGTCGCCTTCCGCTCGGCGAGCCCGGGGCCGGGCTGGGAGGCCGGCGCGCCCGCCGAGGACGACCTGGAGGAGGAGACCCTCGAGGAGGGCCTCCCCGCCGGCCTTGCCGAGGCGGCACGCCGCATGGGCCCGGGGCGCCTGCAGCCCCAGCCCGGTGGCCGCGCCAAGCTCTACCGCCGCGCCACCCGGCCCCGCCGCCTTCAAGACCTCCTCCCTCCTCCCGCCGCCCTCGGACGCCGGGGCCCGCCTCTGCACGCCCCGGCCCCGGCGGGCCGCGCGGCTCGCCCGCCGGGGGCCCTGGGGCGCCTGATCTCCCTGTCGGCCCCGACGAGCCCCAGCGGGGCGGGGGCCGGCCCCGCCGCACCCGCTGGCGCCACTGTCCAGCGAGGCGCTGCGGGCGCCGGCCCCCGACCCCACCCCCGCCGGCCCCGCGCCGGCGTCCCCCTCCGGGGACCCGCTGCGGGGCATCGCGGCGGTGATCGGGCGGCGCTCCTCCGCCCCGACGCCCATCCTCGCGGGCCCCGCCTCGGGCCCCCTCCTCGACGTGCGTGGCCCTGGGCCTCGAGCCCCCTCTCCGGATCTAGAGGATCCTGGCCTCACACGCCCCTCCCTCGCCCCCCGCCCCGCCCCGCAGAACTGGTCCGGCGGTTTGGGTCTGGCTGGCCACCCCGCCAGCACCCCCGCCCTCTCCCTCGGCCTCGGGCGCCGCACTTCACTCCCGCTCCTCGAGGTCCGCGCACGCCGTTCGCAATCGCGCACCCCCGCTCTCGACCTACCGCCCTCCCCCGACGCTGGGCACCGGCAGGGCCACGCGCAGTGGGGTGCCGAGACCGCCACGGCACAAGGGCCCTCCCCGGGCCGCATCCGGCCCCTCCGCCGCTGACGCGGCGGACCCACATCAGAGGGGCGGCGCCGAGTTGACGTTCCTTCCGCCATCGCGGCGGCCGGCTCGGGGGCATGCACCCCACGCCGCCCGTTGACGCGAGGCGCCGGCCGGTCTCAAGGCCGGCCTCCGGGATGTGTAAACCGCTTGCCCCTGCGTGCAGCTTGCAGTTGTGCATAGCGCCAGCTATCGGCTCCATGCGCAATAGACAGCTCGAACTCTTTGATTTGCACATTCTATTGCCTAGTAGCTAGCTATAGTTGGGTATGCGCGCGGCCCGGGCCCGGCCATGCATATGACCCTGTGGCCTGCAGCTGCATATGCATGTATGTATACTTAAGCTTGGCTTACAATTGCAAGTCAAGCTTCCCTAAACCTTTCTGCTTGACTTGGTAAGTTTCGATCGCGAATCCTTGCAATCGCGAGCCTCTCGATCTATATATAGCTGCTCCGATTTCGAATGAGTATCGAATTCGAATCGAATGTGCAGTTGTAGTTAGGTGCACCGTTCCTGGTCGACGTCGACGTCGATTTTGATCCGATGATCGTGATCATGAAACTTTGAGATGTGCATACGTACTACGGCAGCTTAAATTCGCACCCGTCATAGTAATTCAAGCTTTTATATTTATTTTGGACTTCATTTCAAGTTTCGAAGCTTGAGCTCGATTTTCCGGATTATATGCATCGGATCGCTGCAGCTGCGCGGTCATGATTCTGTCCCTTTTCGCGATTCTGCATTCTGTCTATTTTAGCATCCGCCACGTCGATCTGTCGCTGCAAAGCATGGCAGAGCGAAAAAGCGATTATGTGGTTGTTCCAATCTTGTATGTAACGACCTGTAAATGATTTACTTACTATCTCGCGATCGTGCCGAGCTACACAGCGCGAATGATCAGGGACAAGGGAAGGATGGGAAGGGAAGGGACTAAACTGAAATGACATTCGGGGGGCGGTCAGAGCTGTAGCCGTGGTAGAGGGGTGGGGGGTGGGGCCGTGAGAGAGGGTGGGGGCGAGGAGGACAGGGCGGGGTGGACCGGGGCTCAAAGGAGGCCGGGGGAGAGGTCGTCGCTGGGGGAGAAGGCCAGGGCGAGCGGCCCGTCCCCGTACCCCTCCGCCCCCGCCCCGCCCCCGCCCTCCGCCGCCCCCTCCGCCCCGTCCGCCCCGTCCGCCCCGTCTCCTCCCCCCGCCTCCTCGAACGCCGACTCGTCCACGTGCGCCCGGTACCCCTCCACCCTGCCGGGGTACCGGAGCGTCAGGCCCCGCAGCTCGCGGAGGTCAGCGGAGGGGTACGACGCACATCTTCGGCCTGGGAGGCACCGGCACCAGCTCCCACTCCTGCAGAGAAGGGGTTCACCAAGAAAGAGAGGTAGGGTAAGAGAGGGCAAGAGGGGGGGTACCTGGTCCTTGAGGTCGGGGGAGCACTCGTCGATGGCGATGTCGTGGGTCCCCTCGAACTCACCCGAGCTCCCCTCCACCCCCACGCACTTCGTGAGGCTGTTCAGGAGGAGGATCCGCCCGTACGCCGACGGATAGTACTTAATCCTGCCCCCGCGCCGGCCCGGGCGTGAGGCCGGGGAGAGGGGGGCACCGCGGCACATCCCCGACGAGAGCGAGCGCACGGCTTGGTGGTACCCCCGTGGCAGCCGGCGAAGTTCTTGCGGAAGATGTTCATGTTGGGGAGGAACTTCTGCGTCGGCTGCTCCCCGCACGCCGCTGCCCGCCCCCGCCCGGCCGGCCCCGTCAGGCACGAGGCGGCGGCGGCCGGGGCCGGGGGGCCTGGGGCCCGCGGGGCGCCGCACCGCCCCGCGCGATGTCCCCCGTCTTGTAGTTCGAGGAGGAGAGGTCCACGCACATCCTGCGCCGGCGTCGCCGCCTCAGCCCACGCCCGGAGCCCCGAGCCGCGGGGCCCGCTCGGCCGCGGCGCACCCGTACTCCTTCGCGCTCCTGCCGGGGGGCGTGAGGCTTGCTTGGATGCGGGGATGGCGCGGGGAAGGTGCACGCACAAGCCGGAGTGTATGCGCATGCTCGTGTCGAAGATAAAGTGCGTGCGCGGGTCGTCCAGGTTCTTGCAGTCGTCGGTCACCTGCGGGCCCGAAGGCGGCCGGGCGCCGGCGGCGTCGGGCGGGGCGGATGCGGAGGAGGCAGCGCCCCCCTCCTGCCCGCGAGAGGGAGAGAGAGAGCGGACCTGGACCTTGGTCGAGCCGTCGCTCCACTTCCAGCACATCTTCCGGTTCGCTGCCCGCGCCCGCCGCGTCGGGAGTGGCCGAGGCGCGAGGATGCAGCAAGGCGCACCGAGCAGGCGGATGGCGTACACCTGCACGCGCACTCATCAGCACCACGCGTCCGCAAGGCGGAAGGAGGGCTGGGCACCTTTGGCTTGATGTCGCCATCTCTACACAGAGCACTCCTGAGGCGAGAGGCTCGGGCGTCGGCTTCGCCGGGCCACGAGAGCTAGAACGACGGCTGCGGGGGCAGGCACGCACATGTTGACCGCCGCGAACACTTCTTTCCGTTCTTCTGGTTCCGCCGGCGCTCAGGCGCCGCGGCCGGCTCGACTGCGCCGCAAGCTCGAAGCCTCGTTGATCAAAGCCTGCGGTGTGCGTACCCCGGAGCCTGAATCGCTGCTCAATCGCAGCCGCTAGCGGGGCGGCGGGCGGCCCGGCTGGGCTGTCGAACGCGTCGCCGGGAAGATGGGCCCGAAAGTGTTGCGTGCTCTCCTTCTCTGCTCTCTCTCTCTCTCTCTCTCTCTTCCGCCGCTGCAGCCAGCTGACATGCTCGCCGCAGGTCAAGTGAGTCTCTTTGCAATCGGCCGCTCCGCCTTCTACGGGCCGGCGGCCTGCACACGAGCGCCGAGCTGGGACCGCCGCGCCCGGCTCGGCGCCCGCGCCCGCAAGCTAGAACGCGCTGATGCATGGGCGCGGGGTCGCTCACGGTCGGCCTGCGCAGAGAACGTCTCCGTCCACAAGCCGACGCGGGCGAGCTCCGTGCACTACAGCGGTGGCCTCTCCTACGACCACAACTACGCGGCCGGTGCGCCCGCGCCCCGGCTTGCGCCCACGCGGGCACATAGAGCTATTAGTAGAGCTTGCCGCGGCGCTCGCCGCTCCCAGGCTCGCAACATAGCGCCGAGGCTGACCAGGCGAGCTCGCGTCGGGCCCCGCCTGTGCAGACGGGAACACGAAGGGCCACGCGAGGCACGACCGCATCTACGAGAGCGCCAAGGGGGACCTGCGGCCCTGGTGGCAGGTCGACCTGAAGGCGAGCCGCGCCGCGGCGCACGGCCCGCCGGCGCCCCTCCGCTCACCCTCGCCGACCTCGCCCCGGCGGCGGACGCAGAGCCCGTTCAAGGTGGACCGGGTGGCGATCTACAACCGCACGGACTGCTGCAGCGAGCGGCTCTCGGACCTCAACATCGTCGTCCTCGACCGCGGCCGCGAGGTCCCCGCCCCCCCGCTTGAGCTCCAGCTCCAGCGCGAGCCGAGGCGGGGCGGGGGCGGCAGGTGTTCCGGCACAAGGTGGTGGGGAAGGCGCCGGTGACGCGTACCCCCGGGGGGCAGGAGCTCTTCATCCTCTCGGTCCCGGGGCACGTCGCCGGCGACGCCGTCCGCATCGAGAAGGTGGGGGAGACCCTCCAGCTGGTCCGCGCGCACCCCCCCGCCTCCCGGCGGCCCCGTACCCCTCCGCCCCCTCCGACCGGCGCGGCTCACGGATCGCGTCGCAGCCGGAGGTGGAGGTCTGGGTGCGCGCCGGCGTGCTGCGAGGCGCCGCCGGCCCCGGCCCCGGCCCCGGCGCTGAGGGCCCCCGTCCGTCCGCGCAGGGGACGGAGCTGGAGATGAACGAGAAGTGCAGGAACGGCGACATCAAGCCCAAGGCCCGCCGGCCCCGCCCCGCCCCGCCCCGCCCCGCGCCCCGCGGCGGCCGCGGCTGAGGCGGCGACCGCAGGTGTACGCGATACGGCTGGTGGACAACCGGAGCATGTGCTGGAAGTGGACCGAAGGCTCCAACGGCGTCGAGGCCCGCCCCGCCCCGCCCCGCCCCCGCACGGACCCTAGCTAGCTCTCGCCGAGCTCGCTGTCTCCCCGCCCGCCGGCCCTGAGGCTCGCGTCGCCCGTCGCCGCAGGTGACCGACGACTGCAAGAGCCTGGACGACCCCCGCACGCACTTTATCTTCGACACAAAGATGCGGATACACTCCGGCGTGTGCGTCGCTCCCGCCGCCTTCCCGGCGCAGCGCCCCGCCGCACCTCGCTCACCTCTTGCACGCCGCCAGGAACGACAAGGAGTTCATGTGAGCGGGGCTGATCTCCTTCCCGATCCCTTTGGGCCCGGGCTGACGGGGGCGGGCCGGCCGGCGGCAGGCGGTGCCTGGAGATCAACTCGGCAAAGGCAAAGAACGGGGACAGCCTCAAGGGGGGTGCGCGCCCGCCCCGCCCCGTGAGGGAGGGAGCGCGGGCCGCGGCCCACGCGAACGCTCTTTTGCTGCAGGCGTGTGCGGGGACCAGCCGACGCAGAAATTCCTCGCGAATCTGAACATGTTCAAGAAGGTCTTCCACGGCTGCCCGGGGGGCACCACCAAGCCGTGCGCGTTTCGCTCCGAAACTTGCCGTGTACCCCTCCCGTTCCGCTCACTCTCCCCCACCCCGTCCCCGCGCAGGATGAAGTACTACCCGACGGGGTACGGGCGGGTGCACGTGCTGAGCGCGCTGGACAAGTGCGTGGGGATCGAGGGGGCGCTGGGCGCGTTCGAGGGGGCCCACGGCCTCGCCCTCGACGAGTGCACCCCGGACCTCCGGGACCAGGTGGGCGGTACCCCCCTCTCGCCCCGGCCGCCCCGGGGGCCGCGGCGCCTCAGAGCCCCCGCCGCCCGCGCCGCGCAGGTCTGGGAGATCGTGCCCGTCTCCTCCAAGGTCCCGAGGCCGCCGCGCCAGCTCGAGGCCTACCGCGCCGCCCTCCCCGAGGAGGGCGAGGCCGCCGCCCCGGGGCCCGAGGCGGGCGGCCCCGCCTGCGCCGAGGCCTTCGTGGAGGGCGCCGGCGCCGACGGGGACGGGGACGGGGGCGAGGCGGCGGGGGAGGCCGGCGAGCTCGAGGGCGGCTCAGGGGGTCTCCTCGCGTTCTTCTCGGACCACGAGCCCCCGCCGGGCCTCCTGTAGGCAGGCACGCAGGCAGGCAGGCAGCTGTAGGCAGGTCTAGGCAGGGCTTCGAA
>QPMI01000358.1:0-36364 GCA_004431415.1 Cyanophora paradoxa | reverse complement strand
TTGACTCCCTCCGGCTCCCCGCCCCCGCTGAGGGCCGGGCGGCAGGTCTTCGACTACGACAACGACGGCGGGCACGACCTCGTGGGCGCTACCGAGGCCCGCCCGCCCGCCCGCCCCCCCGCCCGCCGTCCCACCCCGGCGCCGCCGCCGCCGACAGGGGGCCGCGCAGACGACGACGCGGGCGCTGATCGAGCGGACGTGGCCGGGCGAGGGCATGATCCTCGTCAGCGAGAAGAAGAAGGCCAAGAAGGGCGCCGACTACAAGGCCCGCCGCCCCGCCCGGCGCGGGAGGTGATGCCCCCCCGGCTGACGCGCCCCGCGCAGGGCTCCGGCTTCCTCCTCCTCGTGAACAGCCGGCTGGAGCGCGTCTACTCCTTCCTCGACTACCTCGCCGGCGGCTGCGAGGTAGGGCGACGCGATGCGGTTAGACACAGGGACGAGCCTCCGCTGACCCCGCCCCTGCAGCTCTCCCTCGTCGTCGCTGTTGATTTCACCGTCCGCCGCTACCCGCCCCGCCCCGCCCCGCCCCGGCCCTTACGCCACGCGCGCAGGGCTCCAATGGCGACCCGCGCTCCCGCGACTCCCTCCACTACATGGGGTGCCCCCGCCCTTCTCGCCTTTCCCTGGCCGGGACCGACCCCCGCCCCGCCCCGGGCCTGACGTGGGGGCAGAGGCGCGGAGCCGAACCAGTACGCGCAGGCGCTGGGGGCCGTCGGCAGCATCCTCGAGAACTACGTCCGCCCTCGCCCCCGCCCCTCGCCCCCGCCCCCGCCTGAGGCGCCCCGCCCCGCAGGACTACGACAGGATGTTCCACGTGCGCCCGCCGCCTCGGTCCCACGCCCGGGCCGCGCCGGTGCCGGCGCGGCCCCGCCGACGCACCCGGGCCCGCAGGCGTACGGCTTCGGCGGCTGCCTCCCGGGCACCTCGACGGCGTCCCACTGCTTCGCCCTCAACGGGAACCCCAACCAGGCGCGACCCCCTCTCCCCTCCCCGCGGCCCGCTCGGCCTCGGCTCACGAGGCCGGGGCCCGCGCAGCCCGAGGTGCCCGGCGTGCCCGGCATCCTCGCCGCGTGCGCGCCGCCCCGCCCCTGCCCAAACCGCCCCCGCGGAGCGCCGAGCGGAGCCGAGGGGGCGGGCGGGCTGGGGGCAGATACAAGCAGGCGATCAACGTGATCGGGCTCTCGGGCCCCACCTTCTTCGCCCCCGTGCGGCCCCCGCCGTCCCCGCCCCGCGCCCCGTCCTGTGCCCCGCGCCCCGCCGACGCCGACGGGCGCGCGGGCGGCAGACGATCAAGATGGCGACGAGCGTGGCGGCGGCGGCGGCGGACGGGGGCCGGCAGAAGTACACGATCCTGCTCATCCTGACGGACGGGGCGATCAACGACCTGGCGGAGACGCGGGAGGCGCTGGCGGCGGCGTGCAACGCGCCCCTCTCGATCATCATCGTGGGCGTCGGCAGCGCCGACTTCGACTCGATGGAGCTCCTCGACGGCGACGACGCGCCCAAGGAGAAGGAGAAGGGCAAGAAGAAGGGGAAGGGCCAGCGGGACATCGTGCAGTTCGTCCCGTACCGCCAGTTCGCGGCCGCCGGCCCCCCGGCGCTCGCCGCCGCCGTCCTTGCCGAGGTCCCCGGCCAGCTCGTCGAGGTCCGCCCGCCCCGCGCCTGCTCCTCCATGCCCGCCCGCCCGCCCCGCCCCGGCGCGCGCGCTCGCTCGCTGATCAGGCGTCCCGCCTCAGTTCTATCGGCTCCGCAACATCGTGCCGAACCCGCCCGTCCGGCCTCAGGGCGCCCCGCCCGCCCCGGGCCCCGGCCCCGCCGCGCCCGTGCCCCAGATGCAGGCCATGAAGATTTGATCCACTAGCCCCTTCAGTTAATTCTAAGGGTACCAGCCCGGGTACCGTGACACTGCGTTCGCCAGCGTGCTGTGTTTTTTTTGCACGTGCAGCGCTAGCGGGAGACGGTCGCCAGCTGCAGGGCGGCCGGACTTCGTCTCCGCGTAAGCGCATCTTTCCGAAGACAAAGCCGGCCCCGGGAGCCAGCATCGCGTAGCTAGAGCGGATAAGCAGCGTCCCGGCCGCGGATGCTAGCCGCGCCCGATCGGATTTGAAACCATGTCGATCGGATGGCAAGACGGAATCGCCTGCGCTGCTGGACGCGCATGGAATCTCTTCCTCGGCCAGAAGATTGAGTGAGCAGTCGGCTGGATCCGGACATGAATCGCTTCGTGGCCTAGACCGCGACTGCTTACACGCAGCTAACTCGCCGCGCAGATTCAAGACGCCGCGTGAACTCAGCGCGAAGGTTCGACCCGCCCGCGCGCGCGTGCTCTCCGTCCCGGCTCTTTTCCGATCATTCGGAGCGGTCGGCGTCCCTCCAGCCCATCTGACCGCGCATCGCAGGAGACGGTCGATGATCTGCTCAAGATCTACGCCGGAGCGCTCTATGGCCTGCCCGGTCCGTCCCGCCGGCATGCCCTTGGCCTCCGAGCCTCGCGGGCCCGGCCCGGATCACGAACGCGCGGGGCGCCGGCTTGGCAGGGCTGCCGCGCATGCCGGTGGACGAGGCGCACGCGGAGATCGCGCGGCGGCTGCGCACCGCCATGTACCAGTTCGGCTCCATCTTTATTAAGGTTCGCGGTGCCCCATGCGGCCAGCCGCCTCGCCCGCCGCCGGCGGGGCGGGAATCCGGAGTGCCCGGCCCGCGCGTGGGCGGCGTGGCGGCGGGCCGACGGGGCGGGGGCAGGTGGCGCAGTATGCGGTGCAGCTTGACCAGACGCGGCGGGAGTACAAGGAGCAGCTGGCAGACGCGCAGGCGGGGGCGGAGAGCCGGAGCTCGCGCGCATACCTCGTCGCGCAGCTCGCGTGCTTCGGCGAGGCCGACCTGCGCGTCCCCGCGCTGCACGCGGCGCGCCAGCACGGCGGGGCGCTCGAGTGCACCTCGGCCTCGATGGCCGCCGTCTTCAAGGGCACCTGGCGGGGGCGCCCCGCCGCCGTCAAGCTCCTCCACGAGAGCGTCAACCGGCAGAGCTACCGCGACGACCTCCACATCGCCGACCTCGTCCGCCCCCGCCCCGCCCCGCCCTGCCGCCGCGCCGGCCGTCCCGCGTGCCGCTGCCTCTTGATGGGGGGCGGGGGCAGCTGTCGCGGTACCTTGAGGGGCAGCCGGAGGCGCGCGGCGTGCGCGCCTCGATCGCCGCCGTCCGCGGCCGCCTCCTCGGCATGATGGACTCCGAGCTCGACCTGCGGCGCGCCCCCGCCCCGCCCGCCCCCTCCGCCGCAACCCTCGCGAGCGGGGCGCGGGGCCGAGACGCAGGCTGGAGCTGGAGAACCAGGCGCGGCTGCGGCGCTTCGCGGCGCGGGCGGGGCTGGCGATCGTGGTGCCCGAGCCGCTTGAGGCGCACGAGGCGGGCCTCGTCTCCGAGTGGATGGAGGGCCCGACCGCCAAGGACGCGCTGGAGGCGCTGCAGGCGGGCCGCCCTGCCCCCGAGGGCGGGCCCCGCTCGAGCACCTCCTCGCCCCTGCCCAGCGCGACGTCGTGCGCGCCCCGGCCCGCCGGCCCGCCGCCCCGCCCCCGGGCCCTCCCCGACGCCGGGGGGACGGCAGGTGTACGAGGCCTTCGCGCGCTTCATGTTCGACATCGGCGAGAGCCAGTCGTACCCCCCGCCCGCCCGCCCCGCCTTGATACCGCCCTTCAGCTTTCTCACACCCGCTCGCCTGCAGGGATCCCCAGTGCGCGGCGCCGGCGCTCGCGCGCGGGGGGGCCGCTCGGGGGCGGCGCGGGGCCTGACGGGGCGGCACGCAGCCCCGGGAATTTCATTCTTATGCCGGACGGGCGCGTCGCCCTCATCGACTACGGGTGAGGCCGCGCCTCCGGCCCGCCCCCGCCCCCTCCCTCCGCGCGGCGGCGAGCGGGCGGGGCGATGCGAGGCTGTACGTGGCGTACCCGCCGGAGGTGCAGAAGGCGTTCGCGGACTTCCTCGCGGAGCTGCCGATGGAGGAGGGGGCGCTCGAGGCGGACCCGGGGCGGGCGGCGGCGCTGCTGCGGCGGGTGGGGACGAGGGCGGCGAGGGAGAGGGCGCCCGCCGCCGCCCGGCACCTCTTCTTCGGCGAGGGCGACGGCATCTTCCCGGCCCGCCCCCGCCCCGCCCCGCCCCGCCCCCGCCCCCGCCCCGCCTGCAGCTGACGTGCCTGTGCTGCGACAGGACGTGGAGGACTTCGAGCAGGCGTTCGTGCCGGCGCTCGTGATCGTCATGTACCTCGCCAACTTCGAGAGGGCCGCCGCGAGCGCGCGCGCCGCCCGGGGCCTCCCCGACCGCGCCCGCCCCTCGGCCGTCGCCGAGGCCTTCCGCGCCGCCTCCACCGCCCGCTTCGCCCCGCTCCGCGCCCTCCGCTAGCCCGCCCCGCCCCCTTCCGTTGCCTCGCCTGCACCCGCCCGGCCCCGCCTGCTTTGTACCGCTATATGGACAGCTCATGAGCTGTACGGCTTACAGATGCAGTCCGTATTCGAAGTTCATCTTACAGACGGCATGTACTTGTAGTTCATTATGCAGCTTACTAGGCTTATTCAAACTTTTGAAATTTCAAATCAAGTGACGGCTGGTGGCCGCGGGCTTTAGAAGTACACGTGCGAAAACTTTTTGAAAGGAATTTAATGGAATGTTGCGGGGCCGGGGCCGGGGTCTTGTTAGTGGGGCTCCGAAGGCTTCGGCCTCACCCAGGAGTGGGGCGTCGGTCCGCCCGCCCCGCCCCGCCCCGCCCCGCCCCCGCCGCGGCGCCCTCCGCCCGGGCGCGACCGGCCGCGCAGGGCTCGGGCCCATCATCCGCATCCGATCCGGCAGTATGAGCTCCCCCTCGCCGACGCGAGGAGCTTGTAGCCAAGGGCTGCCGGCGGCACGCGAGAGGGCACAGGCGCATTTATTGTGAATCGAGTCGAAGACATCGAAAGTGAAACATCTATCTACTTGCCTTTAAGAGTATACGCACTGCGGGGGAACTGTACAGGTCGGTCTGGGGCGGGGCGGGGCGGGGGCGGCAGCGGGCCCTGCGCCTCCGCGCGGTGTAGAGTACACTCTGCCATTTATCGGCGCGGCCGGTGGCTACGCGGCGGCCAACGGGGCGCCAACGGGGCGAGGGGCGCGGGCTACGCGGCGGCCAACGGGGCGAGGGGCGCGGGGCTCCGGGCGCGCTGGGCGGCGGCGGCGCAGGTCGGGGCCGGGGCGGCGGGGCGGGCCTCGGGGCAGCACTTGGGCACGGGAGGAGCCGGTGCTCGGCGACCTTCGCGGCCGCCGGGTGGTCAGCGGCGGCGGCGGGGCGGGCGGGGGGCGGGTGGGCGCACGAAGGCGGGGTCGCGGCGGCGGCGAGGACGGCGCAGCGGCGGGCGCGGTGGTAGTGGGAGCTCCCGTCCGCGAGGCCGAACCGCCGCACGTACAGGCACTCCGCCGCAGGCCCGCCTCCCCCTCCCCCTCCCCCTCCGACGAGCACGACGCGTACGCCGCCCGCTGCGCCTCCGCCGCCTCCTCCGCCGGCGCCGGCGCCGCCGCCGCCGCCGCCGCCGGCTCGGGCCGGGGCGCGGGGCCGACGGCCACCGCGAGGTGCCCCGCGCGGCGCCAGCGGTCCGCCACCGCCACGCAGCAGCCGGCGCCGGCCACCTCCACCGTCCTGCGCGCGCCCCGTCGGCGGCCGGCCCCGGGGCGGCGGGGCGACGCGGGGCGGGGCTGGCGGGGCGGACCGCTGCTGGACGGGCTCGAAGAGGGCGTGCGCCGCGTCGACGACGACGTACGCGTAGCGCACCGCCGCCGGCGCCAGCACCACCGCCGCCCGCTCCGTCCGCCACACCGCCTCCCCGTCCTCCGTCCCCGCCGCCACCAGCTCCACGCCCCTCTCCGGGTCGAACGAGCCTGCGCCGCCTCAGCCGCCGCCCCGCCGCCCGCCCCGAGCGCTCACGCACCGACGCAGTCGCCCACGACGAGCAGCCGCTGGCCCGCGTTCAGCAGCGGCTCCCGCACGCTGAACGTCAGCATCGCCGGGCCCGCCGGCACCACCACCTGCATCCCCCGCAGCGCCAGCTCCCTGCGCACCCCCGCGGTCAGCGCTTGGTGCACGAGGGCCGCCGCAAGCGGCACGCACATCTCACTGTCGATACCAGCCTCGCTGCCATGCATTTGCACCGTCCGGCTGCTCTCCGTCTCCTCGGGGGCAAGGCAGCGCATCATCTTGCTCGCTCGTTGCAAGTGATCGGTTCTTGCTTGCTCGGCTGAGGCTAGAATGCCTGGCCCCTGGCCGTTCTCGCTCCTTTATAGTCCCGGGCATCGCTCTCGGGACCCAGCTGGACTCGCCACGTGCACAGCGCCGCGCTCACTGGGACTGAGCGCTGCAGGGCTCAAGTCGCGCGTACCCCTTCTGCGCCCCTTCCCCGGTTGCACTTCGAGTACCTCTCTTCTTTGGTTTGAAAAACAACAAGGTACGCTGTACGTACCGATTGTGTCTCTTCAGAGGTGGTTGATTTATTATAAATGATCGATTAATTAAAATCACGCGTACGTACGCGCATGGACGTTTAAATTGATTACAATTTGACTTTATTATATATGGAAGGTTATAAATATATCGCAAGCTAATTAAAACTTATTGTGCGGCGCACTAATATATTGGGGGGCTACCACCGTAGCGGTTCCTGGCCGGGGTACCGTCTGCACGGCCAGACTGCATGCGCAGCTGCAGCTCAGCGGCTGGCACCCTCTGGGGAGCAGCAGCCGGCTGCCAGCCGCCCGCTGCATTTGCGGCGCCGGCGCGGCGCACGGCGCACGCGCCCATTGCGCCGTATATACGTACAGTATACGTAGGACGCGTGAACGTGACTAGCGCTAGCACTGCGGCTGCACCGTGGCACTGCGGCAGCACATCGTCGCTGCATATATCGGCCCGGCTGGCCGCGCCCCGGCCAGGCGGCGGCCCGCGGATCGGATATATATATCACGTGCACGCAGCATATGATCATGATAGCGAGCGGCTCAGCGGCTGATCCCATGATCATGAGCGACGAGTCTTCGTCTACCGTGACCGCACGGCCGTCGGACCGTAGCATGCATATGCCTACCGTAGTACGACTCTACGACGAGCTAACCGCCGCGGCCGCCCTGTACTAGATATATAGCTATAGCTAGCTACAGGCCTATCAGCAGCTAGCGCTGTAGATGCAGGCTATCGAACGTGCACAAGCAAGTTACGTTGCATGCGTGTGCAGCTTACACTGTGATCATGACAGTGCAATCGGGGACAGACAGCAAGCTTTCAGTTTGCGAAGCTCGAAGCTTGCTGGCTTTAGTGCATAGGACTGTATACGTACGCATGACAGCAACGTTTTAATAGGCGACAACGATATGCACAGAGTTCGGGCGTCAGCGGACGACAGCTGCAGCTTAGCCGAGCGCTCCCCGTGTACTCCCACGTGCACTTGGCTCGCAGGTGCCGGTCGTAGGCGCGCTCCGCGGCCGTGTGACAGCTACAGTTGTACGCGCATTTCTACGACCAGTGGACGCCCTGGTTCCTTAAGCTTCGAAAAAGCTGCAGCATGCGCAGCAGCGCTGCAGATGCGTGCAGCTGCATCCACGGAGGGCAGATGTACCACAGGCGTGGCTCGCGATCGGGGGCGGACAAGCGCTAGCGCGGCGGTCTGTTGGCGATTCCGGCTCCGAAGTCTCAGCTGCGTATACCTCGTCGCGATCGCCTGCGCGGGCTTCGGATGGCCGCCGTGGCCAGCGCAAACGGGGCGTGTGTGCGGCCCCTACTTCGCGGACGCTGCGCCCCTTCCCGGCACCGGTGAGTTCGAGCAATCAAGCATATATGTATCTATACCGTACATGTTACGTAATGCGCGCAATCATTCGTTTATATTGTTCGCAGGACTGCGATTTCACGATGGGCCGGACGACGCACAGAATATTCCTCTCACCGAACTCTCGACGCCCTTCACTGTAGAATTATGGCACGTCGTTTTCGCGCGCGCAAACATGCATATGCTCTTGATCGATGAGATATTATTAATTATACGATGAAAATTTATACTACCAGAGAGATCTCAGAGTCTTGCGAATTTCCTAAAGCTTGAGCTCTTGCTCAAGCGCCGATATCGATGCTTTCGCAGGGTGCATCCGTCCTTCGACCAGAGTATCGGACGACACATTGTCAAGCTAAAGTCGGAAAGTGGATATGACTTTGTGAGTCGAGATTTTTCTTGCCTTCAAACTTGAAAAGGACCATTTCCTGAAACCGCGGTCGGTGATCATCGGATGCAGCGCATCTTGTTATGTTCACCGGATAACGATCTCTGCAAGAAAGATACGCCCGGGCGGGTTTTAAGGTGGTACTTTCTGGACACTACAGACCCTGTTCCTGGCTATGTGCCTTGGATATGGATATGCAGCATGTGCGGGGACAACTCTGCGTTGCAAGTCCTCTTCCTTGGGCGTGCCGGAGTTCTCCTTGACCAGTGGAATGTAATCTAGTTTTTATTAAATAATTATTTCGATGCTTTTTAATTGTCAACTTCCCCCATTAATATTGTCATTCGATCGTGCACGTGATCGCGCTTCGCAGCATTTGGCTATCGCTTGGGCTGCGGGTGGGGAGATCACGGTAGTTCTGAACAACATACGCTCTGGGCCCTTCATCGCCACCGAGCTTGCCGGGTGGCGAGCTTCCGAGTCCTTCTCAGCGAAGCTCAGTACGGCGTGGCTGGGAGGGAATCCCGACGATGATTTCGGTGTCGCCCTCGGAGGCCAGAACTCCCTTTCCCAGACTACATTCTCGGGTGTGAACGCGCGGCCCTCTTTCCACAGAGCCCGAGGCACGTGCACTGAAACCAAGCAGGTTTCCGTGTGTGGTCCAGGGCGCTCAGCCGCGACGAAATCTCTTATTCGTATGTTGGCTTGTCGGAGTTTCTCCCATCCGGCTCGCGCGTGGTCGAACTGCCAATGGATCTGGTGGACTGCGTCCACACGCCGACGCGCACCCGTCTAAAAGACCGGTCCGGGTGCGCAGTGGAACGTGTGCATGAACGTGATCCGCCCAATGTCATCATATGCATGACCATTCGCGAACTGAAGCGTGTACATGTACGTGTTCAATGCGCAGCAATGGAAGGCACACAGACATTGCACCGAACCTTGAACTCTGGTGCCCACCACCCGTGCCGCCAACTTACGGTCGGCATTGATGTTCTTTTTAAATTTGCACTATAATCATATATATCCTCGGCCGGTTACACGTGAAAAATTGTATCAGGCGCAATTTTCAACTATGAGGGTCCTCCGTCCATCTCGGTGCCCGCCCTGACTGTGGGCAGCTCATCGAGCCTGGTGGTTGAGTTCTGGTGCTTCACGCCTTCCTTTTTTTTAGCTTCAGATGGCCATTTATATACTTATAATACACATCCGCGCTTTGCAGGATAAGACCTTTTGCGACTCAATCAGACGGAGCGAGGCTCCTGGATTTTGGAAATCCTCCGACACTCACAAAATTCAACATCGATAGCTTCGTGCGGCAAAATATATATTCTTATCAGAATTTCACGGTCAGTTTCGCCGATTGATCATGAGGTAACGCCTCGCACACAGGTAATCTCCTTGTGCCCATATGATCCGATATTGGGCCAGTGTGATGTACGTTCACCCATTCTTTATGTGTCACCCAACTCTAGATCTCGGTCGGATCTCGAAGGCCCGTCTGATTCGGAGCTTTCCATTCTGGCCATGGCGCCCAGTTGGCGATCGGTGCGGGAAACTATGCGCTCAGGGTGCAGATATTCCAGGGCACTCTGGAGGTCACGAATTTCTTTGCTTTCAATAAATATTCAAAATCCATTAAGGTGCGGAGACTTTTAGTCGTCACTCCGCTTTCTTTCACGATTCATTCACGATTCACGATTTGAACGTGGCAGGGGGGTGCGTGGAATTACGTTATTCTGTGCTGGGAGGCTCAGAGCGGTGGATTCAGCCACTTTACGTCTTACCTGAATGGAAGTCAAGTCGACTCGACGCCAGTGCCGGCAATCCCGGACGTGGTGCGCAGGTCGAACTACATTGGGCGCCCAAACGAGCTGGTGCGTGTGCGTGATTATGATGGGCGGCTGTGCGCAGCTGCACTAGCTACAGTCAAATTGAAGATATCGAGAGAAAGTGGCAATATTAATGGTGCTTGCCATTAAACTGACGGGAAGTACGCAGGGACAACCGCATTTGATGGGCGCTGTGCTATCTGAATTTAGGATTTGGCGGGGCACGCCGGACGACGAGATCAGAGCTGGAAATACCTTTTTAGGCAGCTTTCTGCATTCGGGGACGTTGCTTCTTATGTATCAGATGAACGACTGCACCACAGCGGGGGTTTTTCAATTTCCTTCGATCCACAGTATCTCGCTCATGATCGCGGATGCGGCTCTAACTCCGAAGCGCGCTTCTCGCTCGGGCAGACATTTGCAAGGATGGCGACAGACATTTCTGGCTACAAGCTGCACGGCGCAGTGGACGGCGACATAGCGTTCGAGTGCAGCAGCCCCGCCTCCAGCTCGCTCAGCCCGCCCAGCATACTCTCTGCGGATGCTACGGCCTCAAACCGCCTCGAGGCGGTCGTGAGCTTTGCTCGCGGTTATTCGATCTCTACCCTCGAGCTGCTGTGCTCCGGGTTCGGCGGTCCGGTGCGCATATGCGCCTCGACATTGCGCATGTTATCTCCGCACAAATCAGCTTACGGAGCTCTCCCTTCTCAGTACCGCACCTCGAAACCCGTCAGCGACGCAAACGCGAGCAGCGCAACCTTGCCCATGTCGGTCTCGCCGTCCTATGGCGGCCCGTACGCAGTGTCGTGCGTCGCCGTCGCGACGACGAGCTTCGGCGCTGCCTCGCCGGCCTCGGCGGCGAAGAATGTCACAATTCCGGAGGGGCCGGCGGCCGCCTCGCAGTCCGGTGTGTCTCGCTGCTTCTTGAGGATACAAGGGCTCGAAAAATATATTCATGATCGAAATCTGCACGCAGCGTTGTTTCCGTCGGGGGATTCTGGACTTCGGAATGCTTTTTTCCAGGTGGCTCTCGAATTCAAGTCCCGCGATCGCATTCGCATCGCCTTTGCGGCGCCGCTTCCCTCGCATCCCGTGGGCCGCCGTTCAGCGGCAATCCGCTTCGCAGTCCTGCTCCTTGCAGGGGAGGTGCGCTTTGCAGTGTTTCTTTATCTCTTTCGATTCAGCTTTTAATTTATTCGCAAAAACTGATCTTTGGTTAATCTCGATCATTTTCATCGAAGGAGTACGTGTACTGCGACTACGACGCGGAAGCCTCCGTCTGCCTGCTCACCCGAGCCTTGTCCGAGGTGCGCTCGCTCGCGGCCCCTGCGGAACGTCTTTGCTGGCGCCAAAGGCCTTCGCTCGCTCACTTCGAGTTCCGTCCGTCCTCCGATCGCGAAGCCTGGCGGGTCTTCTCTCGGCCCATCTCGCCCCGTCGATTTCGCCTTCTCTGCAATTTCCCCCTTTCCCGCAGTCGTGCGCGGAGCGAATGCAACCCTTATATTTATTTCACGTCTAACGCATCCCATCGATATCGTAGGATCCTGACAATCGCTCCCCGCCAAGCGATTTATCGGCCTACGCGGTAATTATATAACAGTTAGCGGTTACGTGTTCTTCGCCTCTCACGAACTCACGCTATGCAGAGCGACTGGAAGTGGGCGGATAATTACACGAGCCTTGGGCTTGCTCACCTGATCGGCCCTGCGAGCTCCGTCCTTCGACGGCCCGAGAGCTGTGAGGGCAGCGGCTGCGTCGCCTACGGAGCCCAGCGCCTGGTCAACTACGTCTACAGCGGCTGCGATCCCGGGCCTCTGGGCGCCCTTCGGCCGTGGCCGCACGACACGTGTCCTTCTGCGGACCCGTTCGCGTTCATGGCATTTGCCTCCAATTTTACGCACGATTTCCGCCACTACCGTGCCCTGTACGAGCGCTACTTCTACGAGTCGGTGCGAGCGGACTGTCCCTTGCCGTTCGCGCGGATGTCGCCGGCGCTTACGCGGGCGTCCGTGGTTCTCCTTTTCGCCTTGCGACTAGGTGTCCGGCCTGCTTTCTGCACAGCCAACGGAAGAGTAAGAGCAGTGCCTTGCGTGCATGAAACCATGTGCACGTACAGCCTCGAGCTCAACCTGCCACGCAGGCGGCGCTGGGCGTCAATGCTGGGAACTCTGCAGGTGTTTCGGCCCTCGGTGAGCACTGCAGTGCCTGTACGCGCAGCTAGATACTGTACGAACCGCTACTGGCCCTCGCGAACCGCTAGCTAGAAAATATGGCCCCGGCCCCGCCATCACCCAAACCCACGACCCCGGAACCCCCCTCGCATTTCCGCGGGAAAGGCACCAGCCGCGGGCTGTCCTTTTGTAGAGCCGGCCCGCCGGACCCTACCTCTGACCACCTATAGCTACGCTTTACATATTTCGGATTTAACGTCTCTGCAGCCCGAGGGCAGCAACCTGGAGATCGACAGATACAAGGAGCGATTCTATCGAGTACATGTCAGCGCGCGATCGCCTCCTCCGTATTTTTGTGAATCCCTTAGGCTTCGCTTGTCCACGCACATGCGCAGACCGACCTGCTCAATTTCGCTGCGTCGTCGGAATTCGAAGAGGCCGCCTCCGTCGCAGCCGACGCGATCGGGCAGCAGAACCTGTTCAGCATGATGAACTGCTTGGACTTCTACGACGCGGAGCCGGATTCAGTGGGAAGGACCTTCGAGGGCGAACAGACAGCGGCTGATGTGCAGAGGGCCTACGGCGCGCCGAGCGAGTCGCTTCTCCTCCAGGACCAGCGCGTGCGTTCTATCATCATTTGTCTGTACTTCTGCTCTTCAAATCAAGCTGCTTTATTCGAGTTTTTTCTCTGTCCGATTCAATTTATATCTGCATGATCGTGATCGTGAGCCCGCATGCGCGCGCAGTTGTTCGCTTTCGGAGGGCGCGGGGTGGCTTTCTTTGCGTCGTTTGCCCAGAGTGCGCTTTCTGCATGCTATATATCCCAGATTAGATTGAATTTAGGTTTATTATCCTTACTCGCCACACAGCCTCGCCGGTCGCGGTTTTGCCGCTCATCAAGGCGCGCCACGAATTCGAGATGCTTGATACGTGCCTCTCTGCTTCGTTTTGAGCTCGACCGCCGCAGTCGTGCTCTGTTGCCACCGGCGTCGGCCTCCTCGCATTCGACCTCGCCTCCCTTGCCCCCGCCGGCCACGCGCACGTGGCCGACTCTATATACAGGAAGCTCATGTGCGGCCCCGTTCATTCAATTGTTCTTCTAGAGAGCCCGCGCCGCCGCCGCACGCCCGCCTGCAGCTGATGCCGCGGCACTTGAACGCCCGTGCGCAGCTGGCCGACGGATGCGACAGCGGCATTTGCCGATCTGTACCCCCCGTCGGCGTCGATTCAAGCCATGCACGTAGATGGGCGGGTGGAGCGGGGCGGCCCCCTCCTGTACCACGCGATCGCCCGCCTCCCCTTCTTCCCTTCTTCGCCCTCCAGTGCGGCCTGCCCAACGTCCCTCGTCGGCGGCGTCGTGTGCCGGGGCCACAACGTGACATACGTGACCGCCGTGCTCACGTGGTTCGCTTTCGATTTAATTTGCTCCGATTTCTGTTGCTTCGCACCTTCGGATTCTAGATCTGACCATGAGCTGGAAAGGTCCGTGAACGCTTCGAGCTTCGAGACGCGGCCCGTGCCCGCACGCGCCTTCAAGCCGGGCGCCCCCGTCATCGAAACGTACCGCACCGGCGTGATCGTCCACGGCCCGCCCCGCGTCCTCCGCACGGACAGCATTCCGCTCTCCGACGCGTGGATCGTGATGAACGAGCGGCCCCTCAACGGGGGGCCCGGGAACGGGGTGCGATCGGCGGCCGGCGCGTCTCAAAGGCCTTCTCGCTCACTGCGATTTCGCGCCACGATCGTAGTATCTGGAGGGCCGATGGGTCGACCCTCCTGGGGGCAAGTTCGCGTTTTACATCACCGGGGATCAGATCGTTCGAATCAGGTGAGAGCGCGAATGCACGTGCCTTTTTTGTCGCCGACAGGCGAGGTTACAAAATGAAATGGCCACGGTGCACAGGAAGCGGAACTCGTATCAGAGCGGAATGGCGGGCGACATCGATGGCACGATTGGGTACGGGGCCCCCGGGACCCTCTCGTCGTGGCCTTCCGTGCGTGCAAGATGAGGATATCGCACAAAAGAAGAAACAATGCGATCCATATTTATGTCAACGTTGCTCGCAGGTGGCGGCGGCGGTGTACAAGGACGGGGCGCTGTTCGTCGTCCGCGAGGTGCACGAGCCGAACACGACGCGGGCGTTCGCCTTCGCCTCCGCGGAGGGCCCGAGGCCGCGGCTCGTCAAGGAGAAGAGGCTGGCGAGGAGCAGCGAGCGGGCGCCCTCCTCCCAGCTGCTCCGCTTCACCGGCGTCGACTCCCAAACCTTCACGCTCGCCTCGAGCACCGTTGCGTGGTCGGTGATGATAGCAGCTTTTCCCGGTGCGAACCTTCCCAATCTTGCCGAAAAGACTCCGCTTTACAATACGATTCTTGAACCCACAGCAAACATCCTCGGCGCCCATACGCTCGACGATTTCTCTTCCAATCGCGTTTTTGGCTACAACGGAACCGACCCTGCCATGTCCTTTGCCGAGTCCGCCATCGTGGTTTTCGTCGTTTCTGAGCCGTGCGCGTTGGGGCTCGCAACGCGCTGGCACCGACGTTCTTTCGGAGTCTGACTCACGCTCGCGCTGCAGTCCGACCTTCATCAAAATGCACACGCGCTGCGCCGCTGCGACTCGCTGGAATTGGGAGAGCGCCCTCTTCAACCAGTCCGTCGCGACCGCCGACTTGTGCAAGCCCCTTCCTGCAGGCTCGCGCTCATGATCATGTAGACGTGCCGTCCCAACTTTCCGGTTCGGAGCCTGACACGCGTCCGGCATCCAGGACGGTACTCGCAGGTAGAAGGGCTCTTGCTGGATACAGACGCCCCTCTGTGTCCACCTGGAAAGTTCAGCGAAGCGGGGAGCAAGAACTGTACAACGTGTCCGTGGGGGTGTGATCGCACTTTTTGTATTAAATTAAAAATTGCGTAGCAGATATATACCCGCGCTCTGCTTATTCTTGACACCTTGCACGCGCGTAGCACGTGGTCCACGAACGGGTCCTCGTCGTGCTACGGTGCGTTTTGTTCATGGACAATTACTACATTGAGGGGGACGCGCCCCTGAGGCCAGCACTCAACTCGCGGCCGTCGACTCGACCGCAGAGTGCCCGATGCACGCTTCGGCCCTCGCTCCCGGGCAGCCGTGCACTGCTTGCGGCAGCAACGGCTTCACGTTGAGTCAGGGGTGGACCGGCGCCTGCTTGACATGGTGCATGTTTGCGACCCACTGTAATTACAAAGCAAATAGTGCTGCTGCTGCATGCGCATGCTTCCTTCCAACCGTCCCCTTATTGTTTTCCCCACAGTCCTGCAGGGTCATACCTTGCCACCCATGCGTTCGATCCAAACATGCGAGAGTGCTGGATGTGCTCGGCCACCGAATGGTCCCTAAGCGGCGCGACAAGCTGCAACTCGTGTACGCACTTTTTGCAGGCTCCAGACAGTGCAATCAATGCCAAGCGTTAACGGTTATGTCGCTTGCCACCGCTCGACCGCAGGCCCCCCCGGCTACGTTCGCAACGCGGCCTCCACAGGCTGCAGGCCGTGCGACGCTGGGCAGTACCAGCCGCGAGCCGGCGCTCCCTGCACCGACTGCCCCAGCGGTGCGCGTGAGCGAGCGCCGGTCGTACCGGAGCCCAGGTGTACCTCTTACCGTTAACCTAAGGCACCTGGAGCCCGGAGGGCCGGAATGGAAGCTGCTTATCTTGCCCCGAGGTGCGCGCGCGGGACGCGGTGGTTGAATATCGCGCAGCGAATCGCCAAGGGCCTGTATCTCACCTGCGCTGCGTGATGTGCAGGGGCGAGTCACCACAGTCCGGCGCGACGGGTGCAGGCGCTGCCCCCTTGGATACTACGCCGTCAACGGGACGGACGAGTGCACCTTGTGCCCCATTGACACCATGTGCACGGGGCAAGGGAGCCCCGTCGCGTGCGGCCCAGGCTTTGTTTCGGGCCCTACTAGGCTGCAGTGCACCCAGGTGAGCTCCCGTGGTGTAGAATGCTGATTGTGGGCGAGTGTAGCTGATCATGAGCTGTGCGCAGTGTCCAGCAGGAACGTACGAAGAGAGCCCTGGCTTGTGCACGAGCTGCCCGCTTCACACTGTGGCGCCCCTTCCCGGCTCGCAAGCCTGCACGGCGTGCGCGGCGGGAGCGGTTTCCTCTGCCGACTCGCGGTTCTGCTTGCTTTGCGGGCCCGGTGCGGTTCAGCCCGCACTCTTCAGCGCTTTCTTTGCAGCCGCATTTTCGCGAGGCACGCAGCTGATTATATTGCGGGCGGGCTGTGGCAGGCACATACCGGAACGCCAGCAGCTTGTCCTGTGTCCCCGTGGATGTGTTTAGCGTCGCACCTGCAGGCGCCGGGGAGAGCGAGATTTGCAGCAATGGCACGGTTCCAAATGTGGAGAGGAGCGAGTGCGTTTTCCTACTGCGCTTCCTGTTGTCGCAAACGTAAACCCTTTAGTGAAAGCACATTGATTCTTGAGGCAGGTGTCTTCGATGCCCGAAAGGTTCTTTTGCAGAAGGAAACGACTGCCAAAGGTTTACTTCTTTGGAAGCTGATTCCCGCCTCGCGATGGATCAGCGTTTCCTGAGTGAAACTGTCACAGGTGTTCGTTCAACACGTTCGCATCGCAAGAGGGCTCAACGACGTGTCCGACCTGTGCACCTGGGTACATCAGCGCGCCGGACATGCAATCGTGTCTTCCATGCCCCGCCGGTGCCCCGCTTCTGCATAGCTTTGGCGGGCGCCGTTCTGTGCATATGTAATTCCTGATTTTGGAATCAGGATACTACCGGTCGGCGTCGATGACGACGTGTGAGCGCGTGGCTGAGGGAGCCGTCGCTCCTGCGGCCTCTTCCAGTTACACGCCCTGTGGGCGGGGGCACATCCCGAACGTTCTCAGCTCCAGCGTCTGCGTGCCCTGTCCAAAAGGTAATCAAGCTCCGAGGCTCCCGGATGCGCAACTCTGCAGATTCTCGCTGATTATGATCTGTGCGATGCGATTGAAACTCAAAGGAAGCTACAAGAGCAACGCAACCACGTGCAGCAGGTATATATGCATGCTCGTATTGACATCGTCTTTGATCAAGAGTGTACACGTGCAGATGTCCGCTGAATCACGTGACTCCGTTTCTGGGAAGCGAAAACTGCACTGCGTGCGAGCCGGGGCACGTGGCAGACGCGAGCTCTCAGGTTCGAATGGAACCACGATCGCGAGTCGCGGCTCTCCAACTCGTTCTGATACATACGTGGCTTCACAGATCTGCCTTCCTTGTCTGGCAGGCGCGTACCGCGCGGCAAACATGTCTGCGTGCGAGCCCGTGCCGCCCAAGAGTGTTTCGGGTGCTGTCCGGGCGGAGCCCACGTTCTGCCTGCCCGGCACCGTCCCCAACGGCCCCAAGACCGGGTGCATCCCTTGCGCGAAGGGGAGCTACGAGAACGACGGCGTTTGCGAGACGTCAGTGCCGGTTCTCATTGCGTGATCGCTTTGCTTGTCTGCAAATGACCTTCACGGCTCTGCAGGTGCCCCCACAACCATGTATCTTCCATGGACGGAGTCACCGTTTGCGAAGCGTGCGCCGCCGGCAGCGTTGCCGCAGCCGACCAGCAGAAGTGCGTCCCGTGTGGCGCGGGGACCTTCCGGCCCCAGAACGCCTCGGACTGCATTCCCGTCCCGCCGAGCGCCATCGCTCTTGCGGGGAGCGCGACTTACGACACGTGTGCGATCGGATCCGTTCCGAACGGCCCGAAGTCAGAGTGCATCCTGTGCCGTCCTGGTGCCCACCTGCAGCTGTAGCAGCGCGCGTGTGAACGTGCGAGCCTCCAATTAATCATCTCGGCAACCGCAGGATCCTACCAGGTGAACGAATCTTGCCTCCCGTGCGCATTGAACAGCGTCGCCACCCTCCCCGGGAGCACCTCCTGCGAACCGTGCGGGGAGGGCTTCGAGTCGGCCGCGGACGGCCAGAAGTGCAGCCGTGCGTTCCTCTAGCTCTCCGCCCAGTTCTCATCCAGTGCTTGACCCCCGCGAAATCGATTCGACAGCTTGCTTTGGGGGCTTCTTCAGGCATGATCCGATGCCGGAGTGCATGGCGGCGCCGTGGGGGGCAGTCGCACTTCCCGGCTCCCGCAACTACACCGTCTGCGGGCCGGGAACCGCACCGAATTCCGAGAGGACATCGTGTAGCCCCTGCAGACCCGGTGCGCGCCGTCCCAGCGCCCAAATACTCGTATGGGTTGATTTTGGTTGGCGCCATCGCAGGAACGATCGAGATTAATCACCAGTGCCAAGTGTGCGTCGGCAACACGTACGCACCCGGAGCCGGCCTCGCGGCCTGTCTCGAGTGGTGCGGGCTGCAGTCATGATCAGCGCGCGGGTCCTGCATGTGTCGCACGGAGAGCTGACGCGCGCCTCCCCTCGAACAGCGCGCCGGGGACAGTAGTGGAACCCGACGGGCAGGGTTGCTCGTGCGTTCAAACATTCAAGCGGCTGGATCGAGGCGATGAGCTCACATTCGCCCAGCCCCTGTCCGGCAGGCATGTTCCGATCGTCAAACATGTCCTCCTGCTCTGAGGTGCGCATGCATATACATGCGTTTCAGATATAATATGTATTTAGCAATTCGCTCTGTGCGGGCAGTGCCCGGTTGGACACGTGTCGACACGGGGCTCCGCCACTTGCGTTCTATGGTGCGCGAACGGCTGCGTCCGACATTAACAGACCGATGACCTGTTCTGCGCTGGGCACGCGCAGTGATGCCGGGACGGAGGCGAGGATCCGGAAGGGCACGTCGTGCGATCTGTGCCGCGCGGGATTCTTCTGCGTGCCGCCCTCCCCCGCCGCGCCCTGCCCGGATGGCTTCATCAGCGCTGCCGGCGCTTCCTCGTGTCTGCCGTGCCCGCGCGGGTACATCAGCAACTCAGACAGGTGCGCTCAATTTGCTGTCTCTGTCTCCGTCAGCTCGATCAGCCCACGTGCACGTGCCCCCGCACAGAACGCAATGCCTCGAGTGCAGCAGCGGCACCTTCCAGCCGAACGGCACGGTGCGGGCGCCCGCGCCGCCGCATGACAACGCGACGCACGCCAACACTGACGGGCGCGTCGGGGGCCTAATGCAGAACTCCTGCCTTCCTTGCAAAGCAGTGCGCGGAACTGCAATTCCATCTCTTGCATGTGTTCCGGGGCTGACCGCAGCTGGGCGATGTGCGCTTTGTAGGGGACCTGGTCGCCCCCCGCGACCCCCGACCGCTGCCTCGAGTGCCCTCCCGGATCGTTCCCTTCCGGCGATTCAACGAAGTGCATACGGTGCGCCGCTTCGATCGTCGCGTACCCGATCTCACGGGTGGCATTGGAATCGCGGGCTCTGATTATTTTATGTGCGTGCGCAGATGCGATTCGGGTGCGAATCGAGCGCATTGAGGCGAATGTCGGAAACCTTCCGTGACTTGCGCCTCGCTCGCAGGCACGTATATGCCGAACGGGACGCTGCAGTGCGTTGCGGTGCGAGTTTTCGAGTAAACGTGACCTGCAACGGGCACTGAGCGCGGTGCTGATTTCACATATTCAGTGCCCCGGCAGCCACCACGCGCCCAAGGAGGGCACGCCTTTCAAATGCACAGAATGCCCCCCCGTGCGCCTTCTACTCGACTCGGCTTCGAATTCGCTCAAATCCTCAATGCAAATACAAATTTGCTCTTCAGGGATTCATTTCGACCCCGGACCGCCGCTCTTGCCTGCCGTGTGCTCCCGTGCGTCTTTTCAAATCTCAGCTTTCGTCGTTTTATTTCGGCCCAATGCACTGATGCTCATGCTCACTTTCTTTCGCAGGGAACCTTCAGACCCACGGGCGCCTCGCTGGCAAGATGCGAGCAATGCCCGGCGGGGCGCGTCGCTCAATTCGAGGGATCCGCGGCCTGCACGCTCTGGTGCTCCCTTTCTGAGTTCGACACTGCGTTCGAGGCTGACGAGGTTTTAGCCCTCCCGGCCAGGTCCCATCGGAGGATCGAAGACGCTGTCAAAGTACGCACGCTTAAGCTTCTGTCCTCATGCGCAGCCGTCGCGCAATCAGCTCTTGACAATGCGCTCGAACTGCGCCGTCGCAGACTGCAGTGCCGGGTACTTTCCAAAGGAGGGAGTTTGCGCTTTGTGCGGACCGCTCAGTGTTTCCAATGCGGGAGGTTTGACCGAATTATTCCGGAGACTGTACATGTCCTCGTATCGGACGCGCTGACCGGCGATGCCCACTCCGTTCAGATGCCGCCTGTGCTCGCTGCCCGTCCGGCTTCGTGTCCGATCCGACTCGCACTCGCTGCGCCGCCTGCCCGCCCGGCCGGCAGCTCCCCCCTGGCTCCGAGCGCTGCGCCCGGTGCCCCGCAAACTCGGTCTCCGCCGAAGGATCTACCGGGTGCACCGCATGCGCAGAGGGCTATGTGGTGCGATGCGATGCATTGCAATTGTCGCCGCATATGCATGTTAGAGTTGGCTGACGAGCCGGCAATCACAAACAGAGCGACGAGCTTCAGACGTACTGCAAGCTGTGCGAGCCCGGCACTTTTCGAAACAAGTCCCTGTCCTACTGCGCGCCCTGGTTTGTGATGTTTTGTTCATTGAGCTCATGTACCACGTCGTGTGCATCACTGAGGGTTTCGTTTCTATCCTCAAGTCCCTCGGGCACTTTCGCGCCCGAGGCCGGCGCAACCGTGTGCAAGGAGTGCAGAGACGCGCAGCTCTGCCCGCTGGTGATCGCGCACGCTCTAGCTCTCAATAAGGGCGCGCCAACAAAAGCTGACCGCAGCGCTCAGGCAACGTCGGAGCCGATCGACGTCTCCTTTTTTAGAGACCTCATCGGCCGAACTGCTGAGGACCTCGTCGAGATGGGCTCTCGAACCTCGTCGCGGTCCGTCTTCGAAATTCGAGCCTTAGTCCTGATCATGAGCGTGGAGCTCGAGGCGCGCTGACGAGGCTTGGGGCGCTCCGGAACCCCGTTCTGCAGCAGGCGGCGGTTGCGGTCGCCGTCGCTACGAGCCGCCAGCGGCAGGCGTCTTCTCGGAGCCGCGGACGCCGACGCGGCACCATGGCCAGCGACGACGGCGGCGCAGGAGGAGAGTGTCGACGTCGATCTGCTCACCGAGGAGGTCGTGTACGACACGAACGCAGCCAGCGTCACCAAAGCGGTTCGCAATGCAGAGCGCGCGCGCAGCTCTAAATTGCGACTACTAGTCCACTCAAAACAGCGAAATCTGGCTCACGTACATGTGCATGCAGGAGATCAAGACGGAGGAGGTGGCAAAGCAGCGCCTGTATCGCACCTTCGCCATTCTGGCGGGCGGTGTCGGCGTGGCGACTCTTCTCGCCGGCCTCCTTCTGATGTGCTACATCCACGTGGGGGTGCGCAGAAATAGATCTAAACTGCAGTTTCTCGCTGCTCCGGATCCGCGATGTCGGTCCAAACATCGAAGCAGTTCGCTCTTCGCTCTCGGTCGGCACTATACAGCTATTATAATCTGATCATGAAGGCGAAACGGATCAAGCGGGTGCGCGCGGCCTATTTCTGGCCTCGACGGCAGCAGCGGCGTTCTAGCCATGTCCATTTTATACGGTGCGACAGGTTTCCAGGCTGGATCTTCTGTACACGGAGGAAATCTCCGCTGCAAAGACGGCACTTGCATGCGCACCTGCGCCCAATGATACAGAGCAGTCCGTCGCCGGTTCAGTCGCGACGCTGATCGGAGCTGGCGCGATCCTCCTCGCGGGTGAATATTTGCAAATAATTCACCCGAGCGTGTCGCTGCAATCAATTTCTATACCGTTCTCATTTTCTTTCGTTGCTCTCCAATTCGTTCTTTTGTCAGCTTCTTTCGTCATCCTCCAATTCGTGCGTACAAACCTGCGACCTGCAGCTGCTATTTTTACCTGCAGCTGCTTTCTTTTGGGCTTAAGCTCCTGTCACGTGCACTATCCCGCGCAGAGCATTGCAAACTACGAGACCATTCAAACGCTGCTGCCCGGGACCTCCCCCTCGGCGAGCGCAATCTCAGGTCCTGTCGAGGCGTCGGCGAGCTTCCTTGGATGGACGGGTCAGCCCTCGCATTTTTCACGCATATGTCCGCTTGCTGCGCGCTGAGAAAGCGGTGACAGCGGCACGGTCGTGCGTCGTTCGGCATCAGACGGACTTGAATCTCTCGAGCCTCCTTGGACCGTCGCCAAACGCGACTCAGGAGCTCGAGGGCGTCATTGTTTCCTGGCGCTCGATCCTGCACGTGGACGAGACGCAGCCGCCGGTGGCAGCGGCGGTGTACAGTGCCTCCCAACGTTCCTGCATGTGCGTCCTGGTCACCGCGAAGAATTATCGCATCCAATGCTCGAGTTAATTAATCGTAATGCGCGAGCTCCGCGCTGACATCGCTCTCGGGCCAAACGTGCAGCGTGACGTGGCGGTGCGGCAACTGCCGGATCGCCTCGTCCGCCGGCTCGGGACAGTCCTCGAGCTCCACAAGCGTCGCCGTCGACTTCCGCATCGTGTCCCGCCTCGCGTTCGCCATGGCCGTCCGCTACTCAGTCAAGGTGCTCTCCTAGACTGGGACCCCGCGCGACCTGCACAAAGCGAATGGCTCAACCGTTGCGCAGGTGCCGAAGTACGCTTCGATAAGCGGCGTGGTGATGACGCACGGATCCGGAGAAAGGAAGCCGACGGTGTTCCGCGGGACGCTGCCTGTGACGGTCCCCATCCTCCTCACGGCCCTGCACTTCGAGCACGAGGCGGACGGGCCCCCGCGGTACGAGGCGGCGCTGCGGCAGGCCGATAATCGCCTCTCCGAGCGGGACGAGGCCTCGTTCGTGAGTGATTGCAACGAAGTGCGGCAATCCCAGCATTGCAATTTAAGCGGGCTTCCGCAGGGGCTCTGCTCGCTCACGCGGCGGCTCTCCGAGCCGGAGTGCGCGGTGGAGTCGGTCGGCTTTCGCGCCGCCTTCGAGGTCAACGACGCCTACCTGCTCGTGCGCCGCCCCGATCCAACCTTCCCGGCGCGAACCGCGTTTCATGGAAACCTTAGGTGTCTCGTGTGATTCGCGCGAGCTACTTGGACACGGCAGCGGACGTCGCCGCGTTGGTCGGCGGTGCCTTCGAGGCCGTCGGCCAGCTCGTCGTCGCGTATTATACAGCGCTCAAACTGTTTCAGGTTCACTGTCTTCCAACAGACGTCTGTGGGACGCTTTTAGCTCGTCGCACGACTCTACTTCTCCATGTGATCATTAACTCACTGGTATCTCAGCTGCAGGGCACCTGGAGAGTGGCTGGAAGGAAGGACGGAATTCGCAGCAGTGCGGGCACGAGGTCGCGAGCTACATCATTGAATTCGTCTGTAGCCGGATCCGGATACACACGCACAGCGGGCGATCGCGAGTCGAGCTCAGATCAAGAGACAGTGAATATATTCCTACGGCCGGCAACCGTGAACGTATTTATTCCAAGGCCTGCATCCGTGAACGTATTTCTTCCCAGGCCTGCAGCGGCAATTTCGACATCGTCCTCGCTTGACAGTTCCCGCGTGTCAGTTTTTAATGATGTAATTGATATTTAGGCACCATGATATTTAATGATGTAATTGATATTTAGGCTAGGCAGCAGCCTTTTTCTAGCTTATCATTAAGCAGTTGCTATGAATTCGAAACCCGCAGCTAATGCTAATGCCCTAGTTTAAGCAATGAAATCGAAACCTACGTCGTACGGCAACCGGGGGGGGTGGGGGGGGGAGGTGGGGGGGGGGGGGAGGGGGGGGGCGGGATGGGGATCTAGCGCGCGGTGCCGCGGCCGGCACGGGCGCCGGAGAGTTCCGCCCGTGGCCGTCTCATGAGCAGCCGCGGCCGCCCGCCAACTCTGTCCTCTCTCACTCACTACACGATCTTTGCGTCAGGATATCCACCGGCGCTCCCCCCGCCCGCCCTTCGCTCTCCCCCAGAGACCGCCAGGGCGTCCTCCGGCCCCCTACCTTCCTCCTCTCCCTCCTCGCCCCACTCCTCCTCTCCCGCCCCCACCTTCGATCTCCCGTCGACACGTCCCTCCCCCAGAGCCACCCTGCTGCCCCGCCCCGCTTCCCCACCCCCCGCTTTCCCCTGCCCTGCGCATGCGTGGCGCCGCCCTGGGCGCCATATGCATCCCCTCTGTCCATCGGCTAGCCCATAGGTGCTTCTGACAATACACAATTGCAAGAAGGAACAGTTCCGCTGGAATGAGCAAGCCCGAGCTCTCGGGACAAGCTGCAGCGCCGCGAGCGGCGTCCCCGTCCGCCCTCAAAATTTGCAGCACGCGCCCCTCGGCGGCAGTTAAGCTGCGTACCACCCCCCCCCCCCCCCCCCCCCCCCCCCCCCCCGCGACCCGCGATTTCGACAGCCCCGGCGATGCTTCGGTGCATATGTGACTGATGTCGAATGCTGGCGCTCCTTATTCGCTCGATCCGGCCAGCAGCGGGGGAGGAGGGCGTTGGAGGGCGTTTTAGGGTGCGATGGGGCTTGCAGCGCTTCGCGCCCCATGCTCTTGAAGAGGTCAGAGGACGCTCCGGCACCGGTCCGACGGGTCGTCCGGGGTACAGGCGCGAGGGGAGGATGCCACGGATGGGGCGCAAATGGCTGCATGAGCGCAGGGCTGCATATCGGCGCGAATATGTCCAGGCGACACGTCGAAGGCTGTTTCCGCATCTATATGCTGTTCGAATTTCTGCGTTGATAGCGCTGTGTAATTATTGCAAGGCCCTTTATGTCCGCCAGAACGCCTGCAAATTGAAGCCTGTCCAACTGGGCGCAAATCGAAACACGACTGGTACGTATACCGGCGTCGCATGCCATATGCATGCGTGCCCATGCGTTCGCGCGCACTGAATGATTGAAGAAAATCGATTCGAATGGGAAGACAACGCCTAGCTACAGGATCTCATCTGGATCGAACGAGGGCCAAAGATCTAGAGAATCGGAAGGGAAAACGAAGAAAGCAGGAATAAATCTACATCTATGATCGGCGTGGTTTGGTGTGAAAGGACGACGATCGCGGAGAGAGAGCGACCCGTGGCCATGGCGGGCGCTCAGTGCTTGTGTTGCGTGGTGTAGCCCACATCCTCCGACTTGCGGGTCTCTTTCACTGCGCATGCAGGCGCTTCAAAGTCAGGTTCCGGAGCTCGAGCGAGCGAGCGAGGACAGCGCGGAGCCGGCGCACTGCGGGTGGCCTCCTTGACGAGCGCGGGCACGCCGAGGGCCGGGAGCAGCGCGTCCAGGTACCCGACCTTGCGCGCCACCGGCACGATGCCCGCCGCCAGCTCCTGGCAGACCTGCAGGTGCATGTCCCTGGTGAGCACGAGCCCGGGCGGGGCTATATGTATAGACTGAATCCTGGATTAATGGAAAAGCACCTTCAGCGAAACCTTGACGTGCTCATCAAACGTCTGTTCAGAACCGGTGTCATGATCAGGCCGCTTGCTAGCAAGGAGGAAGAGTCTTTCGGAAAAGACGTACGCCGTCGAAGTCATGCGCGCTCGTATCCTTCGCGTGCGCAATGATGCCGCGCTGGTCGACGACGTACGAGACCTTCTTGGGCAGCCAGGCAAATCTGCAGGCCACGAAAGCATGTGGTTGGAATTGCAGTTGACGTTGCGAATCACGAAATGGAATTGCTTACGCCGGCGAGACCTTTGCCGCGCGGGACAGCGACCAGTCCGGGTCCGCCACAATTGCGAACGGCACGGGGTGCTTCTTCGTCCTATACGCACGTTCAGCGTTTAGCAGCAGGCCCGGGCGAAGCGCTTAGAGGCAGGCCTAGGCCTGAGGAGGCGTACCAGTCGGCAATGTTCTTCTGGGAGTCGAGGCAGACGCACACGACCTCCGCGCCCATCGCCTGGAAGCCGCGGCGGTACTAACCAGGATCGCAGCACCACAAGTCAGGAGCACGCGGGGCTGCGGCCGGGCAGCTGCAGGGAAAGCGGCGGAACACACCTGGCTTGCAAAGTACTCAATCAGCTTGATGCCGCCGCGAGAGTGCCGCTCGTACGTGGAGATGTCGAAGACGGAGGACGACTGCGGCTCGTGCGCTGCGCGAGGAACTCGGAATCAGCGCACGTCGAAGACAGATCGAGACGGCGGATGGAACAACACGCGCGCACTGCTTCCGACGCGCTCCACGTCGACTTGCTTGATGTCCTTCACGGTCGCGCGGATCGCTGTGAGCGAAGACCGGTCAGATCAAATTCAGATCGAATTCAAAATTCAAATTAAGGTAGCCGCGCGATCGGCAGCGAACCGGGAATGAAGAACACCTGCAGCGACCACGCGCGTCAGAGCGGAAACCGCACACAGCGACGAATTGAGAGGCACGGCGCACGACGAGGTTCTTGACGCCGAGCAGGTTGTCGAGCGAAATGGCATTGCCCAGCTGATCGTACGCGATGAAACTGCGCAGCAAAAAAATTAGGATCGCGCGGAAATGTCAAGCGCGCGTAGAGCGCAAACTCTCCGCGCTCGCCCACGCGCAGGGCCGAGGCTGGGGCAATCTCCATGCGCACCCGCGCGGAAACTCGTCACCAACACGAAGAGGGCCCATTTTGCAAGTCGAGAAGCGAGCTTTGCGAGCGTTTCTGGCCAGAAACCTGCGCAAATGGTCGTCCGCGACGGCCCGCGGCCAGCCACGATTCCGCATTGCAGGGGCGCAAACCACGCTCTCCATGGCTACCTCTCTCGCTCTATCGCGTCGTTCTCGCGCTGGATGGCGCGCGACGGACCCGCGGGAAGCGCGCACCTGAACTCGGGGTACTGAGCGAGCTGGGCGGGGTACTGGCCACGGGGCGCTAGAGCTCGAGAGAAAAGAAGGAGCTAGGGCCAGAGCTCGAGAGAAATTAAGAGGGATTGAGCCTCGGATCGAGGGATCCGGAGATCGAGAAATGTGAAAAGTATAGCTAGTGGAAGCTTAATTATTCTCAGAAGAGCTATAGAAGGGGAGAACGATGTGGGAGAGTGAAGGCGCGGGCTCGCGAGGCCTCATGCAGGACCTAGGGAGAAGTTGAAGGGGCAGGTGCAGAACTCTTCCCGAGCAGCCGCCCATGCAGGGCCCCGGGGGAGCAAGACGTAGAAACGGGAACGGGAATGTTAACGCGCGGGTCGAAGCAGGCGGGGCCGGCGGGGCTCGGGGCGCGATTCATTTGCGAGAGGGGCGCTACGGGTGGGGGACGAGGGGGGCGGGGCCGCGGAGGGGGTTGTAGAGGAGGGCGGGGCGCGGCGGGGGGCGTCGGCCTCGACGGCGTGGGCGACGCCGAGGAGCAGCCGCTCGCTCCACCAGGGGCCCATCAGCTGCAGGCCCACCGGCAGCCCTGCCCGTCCCATCACGCCCGCCCCGCCCCCGGCGCGCGCCCACGCCGCCCCCCGCACCGCCGGCGGCCGCGTAGCCGACGGGGACGGAGATGCCGGGGATGCCTGCGGGGGGCGTGAGGGGCGGGGGCGGGGCCGGGCGGGACGGGGGCGGGCCGGTGAGGTTGGCGAAGAAGGCGAAGCGCATGATGGCGGAGGTGAGGCCGGCGTTGCTCTCCCCGGCCCACAGCGCGTCCGACGCGATCGCCTGCCCGCCCCGCTCGGCGCGGCCCCGCCCGGGGCCGGGCAGGGCGTGGGGGCGCGGGGCGCGGGGGCGGACGGGGGCGGGGACGGCGGTGGAGGGGGTGGCGACGACGTCGCACTCGGCGAAGAGGCGGCGGGCGACGGCCATCGACTCCGTCCGCACCTGCATCGCCTTCACGTAGTCCGCCGATCTGCGCCCGTCACGCCCGCCCCGGGGGGCGGCGGGGCGGCCGGGGCGGCACGTGAAGGCCCGTGCGCAGGCGAGGAGCACGCTCGTGTCGGGGACGTGGTGCTGGTACGAGCGGCTCTCCTCGTACGACTGCCGCCGCCGCCGCCGCGTGAGGCGGGGCGGGCGGGGCGCGGCGGGGCGGGCGGGGCCGGGGGCGCGCGTTCATGGCGGCGGCCATCTCGGAGGCGATGGAGATGGCGTGGGCGACGCGCATCTCCTCGAGCCGCGGGATCGCCACCTTGACGACCCGCGCCCCCCGCGCCTCGAGCCGCTTCACCGCCTCCCGGCACAGCCCTACCACCTGCCCGCCTTCAGCCGCGCCGCGGGGCGGGGCGGGGCGCGGCGTTGCGGGCGGGGCGGGGCGCCTCGGGGTCGGCGTCGGAGAAGTAGGGCTCGTAGATGCCCACGCGGAGGCCGGCGAGCTGCGCGCCCTCGTACCCCGCCACCGCCACCGGGCCTTGCTTCTCCGTCTCCTTCTCCTGCGCCCCCCCGCGATAAGGGCCGGAGGGCCGGCGGGGCGGGGCGGGGCGGGCGGGCCTCGGGGTCGGGCCCCGCCATGGCCGCGTACGCGATGGCCACGTCCCGCACGCTGCCCCCGATCGGCCTGCCCGCCCCTCAGCCGCCCCCCTCGCAAGCGCAGCAGAAGGCCCCGCACCCGACGTGCGCCACCGACGGGCACAGCGGGAAGGCGCCTGCGGGCCGGCGTCGGGGGAGGGAGCGGGGGCGGCAGGGGGCGCGGGTGCGGCCCGCGCACCGCGCTCGGGCACGCGGGCGAAGGTCGGCTTCTGCGGGGCGCGGGTGAGGACCGCGGGGGCGCGGGGCGCGGCGGGGCGCGGCGGGGCGCACGAGGCCGACGCAGCCGCAGAAGGAGGCCGGGATGCGGATGCTTCCGCCTGCGCGCGGCGCGTCGGGCGGGGCGGCGGCCGGGCCGGGCGGGGCGGGGCGGGCGGACCGCCGTCGGCGCCGACGGCGAAGGGGACGAGGCCGGCGCCGGCGGCGGAGGCGGAGCCCGAGGAGGAGCCGCCGCAGTAGTGGCCCAGGTTGAACGGGTTGCGCGGCGTCCCCGTCCCGGGTTGTTCTGCCCGCCCCTCGCACCCCGCCCCGCGCGGCGCCGCGGGGCGGGGGCGGGGCGCACGCCGATGACGCCGATGCCTGCGGGGCGGGCGTCGGAAGGCGGCGCGGCCTGCGGGGGCGGGCGGACGGGCAGACCGATCTCCTGCATGCAGGTCTTGCCGACGACGACGGCCCCCGCCGCGCGCAGCCGCCGCACCGCCTCCGCGTCCGCCTGCGCCGCCGCTGAGGGCGGGGCGGGCGGGACGGGCGGGGCCGGGCGAGGGGCGGGGCGGGGCGGACGCGGGCGGGGCCGGAGTGGGCGGCGAGGAAGGTGGTGCCGACGCCGGTGTCGTAGCCGGCGACGTCGAGCTCGTCCTTGACGAGCACGGGGACGCCGTCGAGGAGGCCCAGCGGCCGCCCCGCCGCGTGCCGCTCGCTGCTCGCCCGCGCCTGCTCCAGCGCCTGCGCCCGCTCCACCTTGATCACCGCCCCCAGCGTCCGCCGGTTCGAGTCCTCGATCGCCGCCAGCAGGTTCTCCACCACCGCCACCGGGTCCGCCGCTGCCCCTCCGCCCCGCCCGTCGCGCCGGGGCCGGGGCCGGGGCCGGGGCCGGGGCGCGGGCCGGCACCCTTGGAGCGGTAGGCGGCGGCGAAGGAGTCGATGGAGGCGCGCTCGCCGGAGTCGCCGGCCCGCGGCGCCGCCTCCAGGAACTTCTTCGTCTCCGCCGCCTGCCCGCCCCCGCCCCGTCACCAGGCGCCGCCTCCGAGCAGCCCGGGGCGGCGCACCGCCTTCTCGCGCTCCTCCTTCGGCGCCTCCGAGTCGACCAGGGGCAGGAAGGTCGGCGCCGCGTCCGACTTCCGGTTGCGCAGGACGAGCACGTTGCTCCGCGCCATCAGGCTGTGACGCACGGCGTTAGGGCAACGCAGCGCTTCCGAAGCGCGTTGCGCACTTGTTGATGATGGCGCCTGCGAGCGTTACGTGTCACGCGGGCGTCAGCGCACGGACGCTAGCTCATGCACGTATGCAAGTCGGGGAGCTAGCTTCGATGCACAAGCTCACCTCCCATAGAAGATGTCGCCACCCAAGCGAACGACTTCAGCGCCACGCCCGCAAGGCGAGGCGCTGAGAGCGAGCGCAGCTCGTACGCTTCAGTCTGATCCGCACCGGCATTCTACGAAGGCGACGCCGCGAGTCAGCTTCTCAGCGGGCGTTGACGCAAACGCACAAGGAAGACGGACGAAGCGAAACCCGAACGCACCGCCATCTCGCAGAGGACGCTGGGCCTGTTCGGAGTCTTACGGTGCCGACTGAACGCGCCGAGCTCCAACTGCAGCTGGATGTGGTCGACGTCGGAGGCCCGTAACGAAGTCGGCCGACGGGGAAGGGGCCTGGAGGGGGTACGCGCGACTTGAGCCCTGCAGCGCTCAGTCCCAGTGAGCGCGGCCGGCGCGGTTTACGTGGCGAGTCCAGCTCAGCGGCTGGGTCCCGAGAGCGATGGCCGGGACTATAAAGGAGCGAGAACGACCAGGGGCCAGGCATTCTAGCCTCAGCCTAGCAAGCAAGAACCCGATCAACGAGACGCGAGCAAGATGATGCGCTGCCTTGCCCCCGAGGAGACGGAGAGCAGCCGGACGGTGCAAATGCATGGCAGCGAGGCTGGCATCGACAGTGAGATGTGCGTGCAGCTCGCGGCGGCCCTCGTGCGCCGAGCGCTGACCGCGGGGGTGTGCAGGGAGCTGGCGCTGCGGGGGATGCAGGTGGAGGTGCCGGCGGGCCCGGCGATGCTGACGTTCAGCGTGCGGGAGCCGCTGCTGAACGCGGGCCAGCGGCTGCTCGTCGTGGGCGACTGCGTCGGTGCGTGAGCGCTCGGGGCGGGCGGCGGGGCGGCGGCTGAGGCGGCGCAGGGTCGTTCGACCCGGAGAGGGGCGTGGAGCTGGTGGCGGCGGGGACGGAGGACGGGGAGGCGGTGTGGCGGACGGAGCGGGCGGCGGTGGTGCTGGCGCCGGCGGCGGTGCGCTACGCGTACGTCGTCGTCGACGCGGCGCACGCCCTCTTCGAGCCCGTCCAGCAGCGGTCAGCCCCGTCAGCCCCGCCGCCCTCCGCCCCGGGGCCGTCCGCCGACGGGGCGCGCGCAGGACGGTGGAGGTGGCCGGCGCCGGCTGCTGCGTGGCGGTGGCGGACCGCTGGCGCCGCGCGGGGCACCTCGCGGTGGCCGTCGGCCCCGCGCCCCGGCCCGAGCCGGCGGCGGCGGCGGCGGCGGCGGCGGCGCCGGCGGAGGAGGCGGCGGAGGCGCAGCGGGCGGCGTACGCGTCGTGCTCGTCGGAGGGGAGGGGGAGGGGAGGGGGAGGCGGGCCCTGCGGCGGAGTGCTTGTACGTGCGGCGGTTCGGCCTCGCGGACGGGAGCTCCCACTACCACCGCGCCCGCCGCTGCGCCGTCCTCGCCCGCCGCCGCGACCCCGCCTTCGTCCGCCCGCCCCGCCCCCGCCCGCCCGCCCCCGCCGCCGCCGCCGCCGCTGACCCCCGCGCAGGTCGCCGAGCACCGGCTCCTCCCGTGCCCCAAGTGCTGCCCCGAGGCCCGCCCCGCCGCTCCGGCCCCGACCTGCGCCGCCGCCGCCCAGCGCGCCCGGAGCCCCGCGCCCCTCGCTCCCTTGGCCGCCGCGTAGCCGCCGGCCCCGACGATAAACGGCAGCGTGTACTCTACACCGCGTGGAGGCGCGGGGCCCGCTGCCGCCCCCGCCCCGCCCCGCCCCAGACCGACCTGTACAGCTCCCTAGCAGTGCTTGAATTCCTAAAGGCAAGTAGATAGCTATTTCACTTTCAATGTCTTCGACTCGAATCACAATAAATGCGCCTGCATACTTCTCGCGTGTCGCCCGCGGCCCTCAGCTACAAGCCCCTCGCGTCGGCGAGGGGGAGCTCGTACTGCCGGATGCGGATGATGGGCCCGAGCCCTGCGCGGCAGGTCGCGCCCGGGCGGAGGGCGCCGCGGCGGGGGCGGGGCGGGGCGGGGCGGGGCGGACCGACGCCCCACTCCTTGGTGAGGCGGAAGCCCCAGCGCTGGTACATGGGGACGGCGTCGAGCATGAGGGAGGTCGTCCCCAGCACGATCCGCTCGTACTTCTGCTCCCGCGCGAACGCCACCAGCGCCCGCCACAACGCCCGCGCCACGCCCCGGCCCCGCGCCTGCCCCGTCCCCGCTCAGGGCGATCCCAAGGCGGCAGGGGCGGGGGCGGGGGCAGGGCGGACCTGGCGGGCGACGGACATGCGGCGGAGCTCGGCGACCTGCGCGCTCTTCTGCTCCAGCGCCACCGTCCCCACCACCTCCCCGTCCACCTGCGCACGCCCGGCCCCGCTGTGAGGCCCCGCGCGAGTGGGCGGCGCGGGGTGGCCGCGGGGCGGGCCTCCGCGACGAAGAAGTTGGAGCCGGGGCGGCTGTAGAAGGCCACGGGGTCCGCCATGTCCCCCGCCAGGTGCTCCTGCACGTACCTGTCGCCCGCTCGGCTTGCAGCCTCGTGCAGACTCGGCGCAGCGGGCGGCGTACTCTTCCATCGCCGCTTGCACCCGCGCCGATAGCCCCGCGCACGCCGCCGCCAGGGCCGCCCCGAGCCCCAGCACGCCCAGCACGACCCGCGAGCCCGCGCCTCGCGTGGCGAGCCCGGTCGCAGCCGCCGCGATCCCGGCCAGCGTCACCGGGGCGAAGCGGCTTATGGGAAGGTGACTCCACTCCCCGTTCTCCTTTATGCCTGCGGCTGGGTTGTACGTTCTGCATCAGAGGCCGCTGGGAGGCAAGCGGTGGAGAGAGATGCGGCGGGGGCGGCTGCAATCCAAGCTGACGAGCAAACGCACCGAACAGAGCGCGGCAGCGTTCGACGTCCTGAGGGCGAATGCTCCGGACCACGAGGCGACCCGCCTTCGAATTCTTGCCGCTGCACGCGCAGCCGCCGCAAGACGCTCCACCACAGGCGCCGCTCATTTCAGCTGGCGTCGGTTCCGGGCAACTTCCGGCGTACGCCGAGCTCCAGCGTGAATCCCGGAGCTTTGCGGCCGGGGTCTGGCGGTCTACGCGCGGTCTACGGCCGCTACCCCACGGCCGCTTTACGTACTGTTTCGCAGGCTCGATGCAGCGACAACGCCAGACTTCAACCTTCGGCGGGGGTACACCGCGCGATGCGTGGCGGCGATGGCGTGCGCGCCGTGCTGCGCGTATCCGAGGTGCCTGGCGCGCCAGATCACGTGAAGCTCGAGCTGGATGTGAAGGAAGCGCCCCGGAAGCCCGCGCCTCCGCCGCGGCCCACGCACTTCCTCAGCCTTCGACTGACGAGCCCGGCGGTGATCAGTGAGGTGCGCGTGCAGTCATTCAGCGTGCGTACGCGCGCGATTGAGCCTGCGCATGGGCAGATCGAGCGTGTCCAGAAAGCGGTGGGCCTCCTCCTTCCACGCAATCTACTCCACCATTCCTTCTATAACGTCTTCAGATGCTAGAGGCGGCGCCGCCGATCAGCACTCACTTGATCAACCCGACCTCGATGCATTTTACACTTTTCGTGATGACGCTGTCGCCCGCGGAACTCGCTGTTGCGAAGGCGCTGCTGGAGGAGTCGGATGAGGTGCGGCGGGCGGCCGAGGCGTTCGCCGCCGCCGCGCGGGCCACGGCGCTGCGGATGAAGGGGATCGGGTCGTTCGGCGGGGGCCGGGTGGTGTGGTGCGGGCTGGAGGCGTCGGCGGCGCGGGCGGCGCTGGAGGCGTTCGCGGCGGCGGTGCACGGCTGCTTCGCGGGGGCGGGGCTCGCCCCCGCGAGGCTCGACTTCGTGCCGCACTGCACCCTCGCTAAGGTCCGCTTCGAGAAGCTCAAGAAGGCCCGCTGGCTCGCCCGCAAGGGCCGCAAGCGCGGCCGCCGCCCCAAGGAGGGCCCCGCCCCCGCGGAGGAGCTCGAGCTGGCCGGGGAGGAGGGGGGCGACGCGGGGGGGGAGGAGGCCGAGGACTGCGGCGCGGAGGAGGAGGCGGGCGCCGTGGCGGTGGCCGTGCCCCTCCCCTCGAGCTCGGCGCAGGCGCCGCAGCAAAACGCATCGCCCGCCGCGCCAGCTCCCGTGCGCCCCTGCGCCCTCCTCCGCGGCGTCGCGCGATGCGTGACGGCCCTGCAGAAGCGCGCGCTGAGGACGCTGGCCGAGGCGGGCGCGGCGGTGGCGGCTGCGGCGGCGCCCGCGGCAGCGGGGCCGCGACGGCAGCAGCGGCGGCGGCAGCAGCGGCGGCGACGGCAGCGGCGGCGACGGCAGCTGCAGCAGCGGCGACGGCAGCAGCGGGCCGGGGCGGGGAGCGGGAGGCCGGCGATGGCGGCGCTGCGGGAGTACCGGCGGGAGGCCTCCCTCGGGGGCGCCGGGGAGGAGAGCAACGGGGCGGCCCCGCCGGCGACGAAGAAGCAGAAGCGGAGCGGCGGGGCGGGCGGGGCGGGGCGGGGGCGGGCGGGAAAGCCCGAGCCCGAGGCCGGGGCGGTGTGCAGCCGGATCCCCGGGGCGTGCTGGGCGGCCTTTGCGGAGCACGACTTCGGCGAGGCGCGTGCCCCCGCGGCCGCGCAGAGGGAGGGGCCTCTGAGGGTCGGGGGCGGGGGCGGGCGGGCAGGTGCGCTTTGAGGCGCTGGAGCTGAGCGCGATGCAGGGCAAGGATCCCGCCGGCTACTACCTCGCCTGCGCCCGCCTTTCCTTCCCCGTCCGCCCCGCCCGCCCCGCCGCGCGCCCCTTTCGCCGCCGCCGGCCGGCACCGATCGCGAGGCCCGCGCAGGCGGACGAGGAGGCGCAGGCGCGGGAGGCGCTCGCCGCGGAGGTCGTCCGCGGCATCGTCGCCCGCTGCTGCGCCGCCGTCGATGTCGAGGTCGACCCGGCGCCGGCGCCCCGCTGACGCCCACATGTACAGTAGCCCCAACGCCCTGCCACCCTCTCGATCGAGCCCCTGCCTTGCGCGCACCTGTAAATGTACGATATGCGTGTAGTTAGTTAGCTAGTTCGCATGCGCAGTTAGCTAGTTCATCTTTGGCTCGTAGAAACATCGATCGCGACCGACTGCAGCGGAAGAAAGCGGAGGGGCAAGACGAAAGGAGGAAGGGCAGGGCCGGGAAAAGGCGAGGGCGAGCAGCTCGGGGGGTGCCTGTGGAAGGACGAGGGCCCCAAGGGCGCGCCGGCAGTGCAAGGAGGAGGGTGGTAGGGGGGGGGGGGGGGGGGGGGGGGGGGCGGGAGGGCCCGGGGCAGGGCGCTAGGAGAGGAGGGCGCGCCAGCCGGCGGCGGGCCAGCGGTCGCTCTGGCGGTGGAGGTAGTCGAGGGAGGCGGCGAGGGACGGCTGCAGCACGTCCGCCTCCCGCTCCCACAGCAGCAGCGTCAGGCCCCAGCACACCGCTGCGCCCCCGTCGCCCCCCGCCGCTGCAGCCCGCGACGGGCCGTCCTGGCAGCTCAAGGGCATGCGCACCGGCGAACCACGGGTGGGGCTCGCTGGGCCCCTCAATGAGCCCCCTGCGCGGACGGCGTACATGGGCAGCGCGCTCGCGGAAGGAGGCGGACGCGAGGCGGGCGGGGCGGGGGCACCGCTTGTGGGCGAGGCGGGCGAGGCCGGTGACGCTGCGGGAGAAGAGGTAGAGGACGATCTGCGCGTTCACCGCCGTCCCCCGCCCGAACACCAAGTACCTGCCCGCCGGCCCCCCTCGGACAGGGCTAGCGCTGGGCGCCCCCGCTGTCCGGCTGGGCGCGGCGAGCGTACCCGGAGAGGGCGCCGGCGACGAAGTGCTGCCAGGCCTGCCCGGGGCCCGCGAGCCACCGCAGGAGGCACGAGGCCGCCTTGTAGGACACTCCCATCAGCGCAAGGCTCCGCGCGTGGTTGAACGTCAGCGTCAAGATGTTCCTCGCTTGTTCCCGGAGTCTGCGCACCAGCGGGCCGGGCGCGCGCGTACGCGCGCGTTCAGCTTATGTCTACACTAGTACTGGCGCCGCGGGGCGCGATCCCAGCCCTTGCAGCTTCGCGCGCGAGAACTATGATTCCGAAGCTATTCCTAGCGCTGCACGTGCAGCTGCAGCTAGCCGCGCCGCAGGACGGCTAGCGCGCGCTTGCAATTGCAATTGCGCATGCGCACGGAGAATTCCTTTTGAAGAGGAGGCTGCGCGGAGTGAGACAGTCAGAACGCAAACCCGACTCAGGGATGGCATCGCGCACGTCATGACCAGAGCATGAGGGGCTCTTATCTTGCATCCCTGCATCCGGATCGCACATCCGGGCGCGCGGTTAGCCCGCGCGCGTTGCAGCGGGTGC